>OMLC01097305.1:0-12476 GCA_900302585.1 Regalecus glesne
TTCTAGTACTATGTTTGTTGAAATGAAAAAGAGGGATATGCTAATGCCCCTGATTAAAATGTATTACCCAAGGAAAAAAAAAAGTGAAAGGGGGGAAACACAGGCTAGCAATTTGAATTACAGAGACTAGATGGATTTTATTACCAAATGCAAATAATTACATTTACCTCTTATCTAGGAGGGGAATGGTAATTATTTTTATGGGTAATGGGGTAGCCTGGAGTCAATATCAATAGGCTTTGAAATGTCTTAATTGTGGGGAGAAATATGTGCAAAATACAAAATCAAAAAGACGAATTAATGTGCCGGTCGCCAGTGGTTTTATTTAGTAAAATGTGGAGGAAAGTGATTTAAAAGTCAAAGGGAAGCAGTATCGAATAAAAATAATAATAATAATAGTAATGATAATAATAATCGACTGTCGTTTTTCACACTGTTGTAGTGCGACGGATTAAAAATGAATGTCCTCCTTCCTAGGGGCGGCATAGCTCAGTGGGTAGAGCAGTCGCCTGGCAATCGGAAGGTTGCAAGTTCGAATCCCGGTCCTGCATACAGCATGTCGAGGTGTCTTTGAGCAAGACACTGAACCCCTAACTGCTCCCCGAGCGCCATATGTTGGCAGCTCACTGCTCCTATATTAATGGGTTGGGTCAAAAATGCAGAGAACAAATTTCCCCTTGCGGGACTGATAAGGGAATCATTATTATTATTATTATGATAACAGCACACGCATTTGCAGAAAGTTCTTTCGCTACAATATCCGCCGAACTCGGGATGAGACGTTATGCTTGTCTAAATGGAGGAAGAAAGGAGGAAGAAGCAGGAAAATTGTTTGCTTCCGCTCTTTCGTGTTTTTTTCTACCCCACCCGCAGACACCTTTTTTCGGAGCTTAGCTTTTTGTATGCATTTGATTTACTCAGACACTAACAAACAGGTCCCGTTAAGCCGGGTGGGAGAGAAACAGAGAAGTGAGAAGCAGGAAACGTGAGTGCCTGATGGAGAAAATAAGAATATCCAAACTAGTGGGCTCTGGTAAGCTCTGGTGTAAATCCTATTTCTCACCGGCTCCATTAGAAATCCACACATGCCTGTGCAGTATCTATGCATGTGTCCTGAAATGCTTCTGCCTTGTCTGAAGGGTGATGGAAGGGCGTTTTCCTTCTGAAGAATCAAAAAGTGTCTGTGGTGCACAAGAGGGACTTCATTTCAGGATGCACAATTCAGACCGCCATAGAGGCAGTGGGTTCAAATCCACTGTGGGGCTTTGGGAACTGACTACCCAGAGGTTGCAGGTTTGAACCCACTACCGGATATCAGGAAGGGGATCTGGTTCCACCCATGTCCACGTCTCCATGTCCACCCATAGGTGGACGTGGAGACTAATTGTGATACGTCAGACGGACGTCTCTCACTGCTGACAGTATGATGTGCATCTTAAAATGATGGACTTCTGTTTGCTTCTCCAACTCTGTCAGTTGTAATCTTCCTGGTGCAGTCTATAAGGGAAGGGAGACACCTGATCTACGGCAAACATTCAAATGCTTACAGACATGTCCACACATACACGGATGCACAGGCATACACAAGCACAGATTATGTATATGTACATGCTAATACACAACCATATGTAGAGACATGTAGGAGCTTCTCACTTGGAGACACATGCATGGAAACAGTCACTTGCCACGCAGCAGATGTACATAGAGAAAACGTTCTATCTTTGAATTTCTGGAACAAATTCACACACACACACACACACACACACACAATGCAGAACTATCAGTAACCAGACCCAGTGGCTGCTCTGCTCAAGTCTTAATGGAGGGCCTGACCTCCGCTATGCCGAGTTATTTCCACCGGCCCCAAATTCTCCGTGAAACCGGAGAAAAGGAGCACAAGAGAAAAAGGAGAAAATGGGAGAATGAGGTTCTTTTTTTTCTTTTTGCATAGACCTTTAATTTATTTCAACTCACTTCTCAAGTTACAGGCTCCAAAGACCAATTATTGTGCAGTGAGAGGGAGGGATGTAGCGGGGAGCAAACACCCTGTAGTGCTTGTTGCCTCTTTTCTGGGCCCCCTTTTTCAAATCCTGTCCCTTTTCACAGACTATGCCACAGCCCTGTCCATCATGAGATAAGGCAGGGGGGAACCCTATAACGCTGCTACATCAGACATTTAGCAGTGATGATAATCAGCAGTGTTGTATGGTTTGGCAGACCGTGGCACTGACAGAGCTGGAAGAGATGAAGATGCTCAGATTTCCATTGAGTGTGATGAAGGAAGGACAGGATTGGGAACCAGTATATTAGAGGGACAGCTCAGGTTGGACGGTTTGGAGAAAAAACAAGAGAGGCCAGACTGAGATGGTTTGGACATGCTGCCAGACAAGAGGAGAAGAGGAAGATCAAAGGGGAGGTTTATGATGTGGTGAGGGAGGACATGCAGGTGGCTGGTGTGACAGAGGAGGATGTAGAGGTCAGGAAGAGATGGAGATCTGCTGTGGCGCCCCCTAATGACAGCAGCCAAATGTAGTAATAGTAGTACAATCAGCAGTGCTTCCATAGTCAGGATGGATCACATGCTGAGAGGTCGGTTTGTACGCGTCACAATTAGTCCCCATGTTGCGGGGGTGGACACGGACTTAGATGGTGCATGGGGGATCAAAGCCAGATGCCCTCCCTGACTGTGGTGGGATTGAACCTACGACATCCAGCGTATCAGAGTTCCTGAAGCGTGTGTGCTTCAGCACTGAGCTATCACAGCCAGGATTTAAAAAACCCAATGTAAACCATGCAGTCCATGTGCTGTGTCTACGGTACATGGACAGCATGTGAGACAGAGCTCATTGGCTGAATGTGCTCTGCCTGCTGAGACGATCAACTGCAGAACCATAACAGTATGACACCACAAAGATTAATATCGCCATCACCAAGACACATAAAGAGGAGGAGGGGACTGCAAGGCCATTTTTATTTTAAAAAAAGAAGCCCTGGGTCTTAATGGCTGTATTATCCATCTTTAAATTCCCCCCTGTAGCACAGCGTAAAACAGGCAATGTACAAGGGAGTGTGTTACGGATACGGACGAAGACATCCCCTCCGTAATTGCCTTTTATTACTAAAAAGCTGCATCATCACTTTACAGCAGCAAGGAAGTTCGTGATTTTCTCGACTTCTCTCTGCTGTTCAGCGAATCAATGGAGGAGCTGAGAGAACCGACCTCCGTGGAATGCAATTTAACTCCCTCCCTTGTGTGGCAAGCAGGTGAAACTTAAGCATGCACGTTTCTCGAGCCAATGCATCTGAGGCTGAGTCTTTATGGAGACACGTCGTCACTCTGTCGAATGGCTGTAAAGGGTTGTAAATTTTATGTGCCGTGGAAATTGGGAACATGGCAATTTTTTTTAATTCTTTTTTTTTTTTCTCTCGTACTGAGATTTGCCATGGTTTGGGTTCTGATCTCTGGTTGGAAACTCGAGTCAAAACAAAAGCACACAAGATAACTTCAACACATATGCTCAGACCCACACAGGCACACAAGTACATCAGGTTTCAGTGACATTTTAGAATAAGCTATCATTTGGCATGAACTCTGTTCAGGGCCAACAAAAGGTCTCCTCAGGTTCAAAAGTGCCAGAATGGGACCACCAGGATAGAAATCTCATCTCCACAGCCATCCCCCTCTGTCAAAGGTCGGGCAGCATAGCTTAGGAAGCGATTGTTAAGTAATAGCAGCTTGGTGGTTTGATTCCCAGCCCCTGCAGAAAGCATGTTGAGGTGTCCTTGAGCAAGACACTAAACTTCTAAATGCTCTATGAGGGCCATGCTGCGGGTTCCCTCACTGTTCCCATCTATTGAGAAAGGTCCATTTTATGTGACACAATTAGTCCCCACATTGTGGGGGTAGAAACAGACTTATATGGAGCTTGGGGGATTAAGGCCAGATGCCCTTCCTGACACCCTGGGTGGGTTTGAACTTGCTGCCTCTGGCTTTTCAGTTCCTGAATTATATGCTCTACCACTGAGCAGCCAAAGTCCCACTGCTCCTTTACAATAGGATGGTTTAAATGTAGAGAACATATTTCACCAGCCGTGGTCATGTGGCAATAAAACACTTCCATATAGTTTAATCTTTCCAACACAAATATTTTGTGAGAGGGGAAAAACAAAGCCAGCGAGAGTAAAGTAAATGACACCATGGAACAGAACCAGATACGGAGAAAGAAGAGACTATAACTTCTCAATCAGCTGCATCACCCAAGAGCAAGTGGTAACCTCATCCTTATAATTCATTAATTTGTGATTATGCAGCACCAATCTATTGGAGTGAAGATATGCTACATAAACATCAGAAGGATTAGGTTTCAATGATATTCATGAGCTCATGGAAGGCCATGTAAGTGTTATTTACATGACACTAAGCTGTCTGGAAGATAAGGTTTCTCAGGTCCAGGGCAATCGGATTCAATTTCCTGACCCGTGGAACACCATGGATGAAAACTACAAGGAGCACCCCTGCTGTGGCGTAGCAAAGGAGGTCCGCGACTGCAAACATCATACAAAAAGACCTGCCTTTTGTTCCCTCTGAAAAAGTGACAAGACACTTTTCCAAATTATAATTGTGATTATTGAGCTGCTCCTCAGTCCTGATGGCTCTGTGCACGAGATGAACAAGTGAAAAGAGAAAGAAAATGACAGAGGGAAAATAATGCCTTAATTAATTAGGGGCAGCATAGCTCAGGAGATAGGGTGATTGCCTGGTTATCAGAAGATCGGTGGTTCAATCCCCAAGTCCTTCAGAGAGCATGTCAAAGTGTCCTTGAGCAAGACACCGATCCCTAACTGCTTGAAAATGTGCCAGGTGGCTAAATCTGGTGTATTTAAATGTTTATTAATATGCACCATCCCTATAAAAGGGGATTTTAATTCTTATCTTTTTTTATTCTACAGTCTTAGTGCAGCCTCAGTTACATTCTACTCTTAAAATACAAGATAGAACAGCGACTTTGCTCTGGCTATTGATCAGTTTTTCCTGAACAACCAAAAAGAAAAATCAAGTTGATATCATTGTCTTGGGGCAAAGCCTTGAGAAAAGCCATAGAGGTCAATCCTGGTGGTGTAGGGGGGTAATGTATGGGGCTAAATAAAACTGCCATATTTTGTAGAAGTAGATGGGTCGATGCATGCCCCCTAATCCACCGTCCCCATCCCCTTCACGCAATCCATGTTCAAAATGGGAGAGACTGCAGTACCGTGCAGATTGGAACTAAAGCAGAGGTCAACCCATTCACTGGACCAGCAATAGAAACCAAAGAACTGTAGGGGAGATGGCGTGAACATGGCGGAAGAAAATATTACTAAACCAGGGGAACTCATTTCATGTGCTGGTGGTACACATGCTCTGCTCTGCAGATTCAAATGCGGGACCTTGTTCAAATAGGCGTTTATACCATGTACCATATGTACCATACTCACAAAAATACACATATTATCACTACTAGCCTACCTTCTCATAGTAGCGTAGCTCGTAGTCCAGAATGATTCCGTTGGGCTGCTCTGGTTGTGGCCATGACAATGTGAAGCTCTTCATTGTTGAGCTGATCTGGTGCATGATGGGAACTATGGAAGGAGCTGGGCACAGAAACAAGAATGAGAGACAGAGACATATCAACAAGGGCACTATAGATTTACTGGAAATCTAAATGGGGCCTTTTAATACATACTCAAAGCCACTGAGAGTGACTCTCAGAGGCTAACACTTTACACAGTTGAGGTTGCCAAGCAGCATCACAGAAAGGCATTAAAAGGCCCTCTTTTTCCCCCCCAAGGCCTCAATTCTTCCTGCTTAGATTGCCTTGCTAGTGTCGGACACTGCCCACTGTGAGAACAATCTCTAGCTAATACAACATATGGTGAAGATCCCGGACATTAAAACGCTGTAAGACTGGTATTGTTAAACGCTCACAGTGAGATAGTTCCCTTTGGAATCAAAGTCAATCTCTCTTTGTGATCATTTTGGCCCAGCTGCACAGTCTATTCTTCCTTTCAACCCCAGTACACCTGGGTGCACACATATGGGCTGTCAATTAACCGGGAGACTCGGCAATATCCTGCTCATTCCCAATCTTTTGTCCTCTACCACTGTCCACGGGCACCATGCTACTGTTGCCAGTCTATTATCCCCGGATGTTTCTCTTTGGTTGTGTTTGTGCATGATTGGATGGAAGGAACAGATCATTTGCAATAAATCCCTGCGTGGGTATGTGTGCATGTCTATCTGTGTGTTGGGGGATGTGATAATGAAGCTAAAGGACAAGATGGAGAAGATAGAAATTTCTCATCTTTAACTTCCAATTTTCTGGCTGTGTCCGGGAGGGCATCCGGTGTCCGATTTTACCAAACCAGTGTGTGGAATGACAAGTGCGTACCGGGTCGGTCGAGGCTGCCATTGGTGCGGTCAAGTTAAGTCAATTTTATTTGGACAAGCCTAAAGAAGAAGAAGACTCTCCAGTTTGAAGGCTGCAGGTATAATAATCATTTATCTGCAAGTGTATGCCTTCGCTTTGCAATGGCGTTAGCTCTTATAATTACAGCATCGATGGTTCTTTCTGTGTCTAAAGCTCAATGATAGAAGCAAATTGGCTAGAAGCTGGAGACGCAGATAGAAATATCTACTTTGTGATTGAAAATAGCTAACACCATTGACTGAGTATGTACATGCCATCTATTTTGCCCTATACACCCCCTCTCCCACTAACTGTTTAGCTAGAAATGTATATAACATAGCATAAAGCAACACAAGTAACAGATCTATATATCAAAGTGTTCTCCGTTGTTGGGCACACTTGGCCGATGAGGACATGACACAGGCTTGTACTGACCTAGATTGAGAGAAATCACTTGAATTACTGAATTAATCAATTAGAATCTAGACAAGGATCAATCATAGGCACCGAAACAGTTTTGAACGTAGAAGCACAAAAGGGAGAAATAGATGAGTTCTGTTTAGCCTTGAAAAAGGAATTCCGGATTCCCCTCAGCCTGCCTTACTTGTCTTTCCCCTCCTGCTCTGGTGCTCTTGGTCTCCTCTGGCCAAAAAGGGAGCATGGAGGGCCTAGCTTCACCTCAGTGCAGCTCTGCCTCTCAGGCTGGTTCATGCTCCACTGACCAGGACAGGGCTGCCTGGGCTGCATTATCAATTACCAGCCACAGGCGCAGGCTGTTTCTGACAGACTCAAGGGAGTGTGCTGTACAGAAAGTCTCGCCTTGGAAAGGGGCTGAAAATGAGGAGCGTGGCATCTCGGAATCAGGATCTCGTCTCCTGTCCCCGGTTCAGCTCGCTCACTCAGGCCCACGGACAGACAGAAGACTGACAGATGGAAAGCGTGCAGACACAGAGACCTACCCACATGCATCCAGATTTGCAGAGGACATATTTTGAATGATTTTAAGTTGTAACTTTTCAAAAATCTTAATTCACGCGTTTGAGCAAGTTTCCGCCATGGAGGGACGTCTGAATATCTGATTACTCTAACCAACTCTTTAGCTCACAAATGATGAAACACTTTCCCTGCACTTTCAAAAAGCCATTCATAGAAGAAAGCCTTCTTTTCCCAGTGGAAACAGTGGCCGTGGTTTTGAGAGAGAGGGGAGCACAAACAGGGGATGAGGAAGAGAGCGAGAGAATGTGCACCACTTATGAAAGTCTGTGTGTGTGTGTGTGTGTCAGGAGAAAGCCTGTCAGGGACAATGTGTCGTGCCGGTACGAGGGTGAGGTTCAGCCCACTGATGCACCGCTGTCCCCTCGAACTGTGTTCTCCACTGTCACCCAGGGACGCAGACGCCGACAGTGATCGGTGGCTTTGCCCTGCACTCCTCTCCCCTCCCTCACTTGCTCCTCTGCTCCAATTTTATCTGGCCCAACTTGCTGCCCCTGCCTTTTAATGCAGAGCTTGGCTCACCATTAATCAAAGTCAAAGCCTCCCTGTGACTGGGTGAGAAAGAGAGAGAAAGAGAGAGAGCAGCCCTTTACTTGTTTAAAATTAATCTAGTATGGAATACAAAAGCTTCAGAGCGTCACTTTACCTGTCTGTTACAGATATGAACCACTACCTTGCAAAGAGTTACTGTAATATCCCCGTATTAAAAAATGCCCCTTATATATTGTACAATGGTAGAGCTTCAATTACAGTCGGGTCAGAAATATCAGCTTCACATATCATGATAAGTTGTAACTCAATTAGAGCCAAAAAGGTTTCATGTCTCTTCTTCTGTCCTCTCTTCTTTCACTCTGCTGCAGCTCCCAGAGTTTGAGACCCCTTGGATGACTTCCTTCCAGTCAGCCTTCTAGGGTGCACTTTCCATATTAGTTTCTACTGCAGTAAATAAAGTTATACAATCAGATACAACTCTACAAAGGCACACAGATAGTTGTTCATTATCTTCATAAACACACATCTATTTACAAGCACTCACACATAAAAGGTGTGGTCCCATCAAGTAGGTGCTCGAGATCAGTCTGCACATGTGCAAATGGATTGAAAAACAGCTTCTTTCCACAAGCTGTGGTGCTAACCAACTCGGAGATCTCCTCAGTCTGACGAGACTGAGGTGCTGCCACCAGCGGGTACATGCAACTTCTGGAACAGTTACTCACATGTCACTTTAAGCTGTGCCATCTCTCCACTGCACCCTTACTGCATTTTTGCTGATGAAGCTCTTGTAACTCGGGTTGTATTTTATCACTTACTGCATCTTATTTTGTACTCGATATTGCTGATATTTTGCATTTATTTTTTAGACAACTTTTTATTGCTGATTTTTCATATTTCTTATCTTATCTTCCATGTCTCTGTATGCACCATTTGAGGCTGACAACTGCAATTTCATTGTGCTTGCACAATGATAAAGTTCTTGAATCTCTTCCTACGGATACTTTGACTAAAAGGCAAGAGTTCATCATTGAACTATAGAGCCTCTAAATACTAGTTCCGAAATACTGTGTATCCGTGTGTGGCCATGGGGTATCTGGTGGAGGCTGGGAGCCCAGAGCATCTCTGTCACAGGGGGGGGGTCAGTTTTCAGACACAGCTGAGTTATTATTAGTGATCAACTCCGTATGTCTGCATGATATTCAAGCCAAGTAGCCATTTTGCTATCACTCCACCTTGTCATCAGTTTCCTGTCTTCCGCAAATGAGTGAGGCATCTATGTGCTGGTTCTGAAGTCATCCTTACTTTACATACGCTGGATTGGCTTAGCTAAGTGTGCCAAGTCTGTGAGTCGATGCTGATGAAACATTTCATTCAAAGCAAGACCCTTTTTAAAAGGACATATACGCAGACAGAGAGAAAGGCCCACGGGACTTGTACCAATTCAACTTTAGTACCTGATGGTTAAGGTGGTGATCGGCTCAATTGTTTCTCAAACCTGGAACAAGCCGCCAATGAAGACAACACCGGATGAAATTGTGAACGCTAGTTAGACAAGTGGAAATAGGTGTCGAATAGTGGTGACCAATGAAAGGTTGAGGTTTAAGTAGAGCTGGAGTTGACAGAAGTGATGCATTCAACTCAGCTCAAGGTAAGAACATCCATCCTCTCCATAACCATCCATGACAGTGTGATTCAGCTCAGGTGTGGGCCACAGTCTTTCTCGTGCAAATATGTGGTGGTTAATGCTAACCCACCATTAGCAACAGTTCAGAATGCTAATCCAGCTGTGACTACGTGGTAATGGGCCTTGCTCGAAAATCATAAAGAAGGATCAGTTCAGCACCATGCTTAGAAGCCGTGGTCCCATTTTCAAATCATACTTTGCAGTGTGAGGGAATGGCTCCATGGAAAAAAGGGAAAATACTGGACACGTCGATGTTCATACACAGGCTTCTTTCTCAAGCACACGGCAGCAACCCTTCCTGCTGCTACTTAATGTACCATATGAAGACATCCGAATTGACGAGGAGCTCAGTATCATTCAAGCCTACACTTAAACTTTTGCCTTCCGGTAATCACCTCATTTTCTGGGTCCAGGGACAGGATCCAACATCTATGAGAACAGGCATGAAATGAAATGAAAATAGCACTCGGAGAGTGTCAGCAGAAGCTTCAAAGATGATGAACCTTGAAGAACAGCAGACAGTGATGCTCGAGAGTGAGTACTGACAGGGAAGTCTAGCAGATCAAAAGAACATCCATCCTTCAAACAGGCAATGGAGAGACTCTCAAGTCTATAAAGCCAAAAGGTGTAAGGAGTATTTTTTGCAAACATCCTCCTTGGGCATGGTCGCAAACATCTCCTGTTTCGAGAGCTTAGGGGGATGTGGATTTCTTAAATGCATCTGGTTGTTTGGATTTCCATGTGCTGGACGGATCTTATGGGGTTGAATCTGCAGCCCAGCTAGTCTGACTTACCCATGGAAGGCCGAGAATAGAGAAGTTTGCATTTCTGTAGGAATAGCTTTCAAAACAGTGCAACTAAGTGAAGGAGAATTGTTTGTAGATATATTTGGCCCTCCGTGGTCTGAGGGATGGCTGGCACACAATCTAGGTCGAGGAGGCAGCGCCAGGGATATCAGAGAGCTGTTCAGGCTCATGCATTACTTTAAAAAGATGGCAATAGTCCAGAGATTTATGGACTTTTTTCCCCCAATGCGATGTTCACCAAACATCCTCTATGCTGCAACTTAAGGAAGAGGAGGGAGGCATGAGTGGAGGAACCATTGAAGAGCCATTTTGAGCGTTCTCGTGCGCTGCAGGATGGGGGTTAAGTGTCCAATATGTATAATGTAGGATTATTGCTGTCACTCTATGCTTTTCACATCAAGTACTCTCCTACCTCATCCTGAGCCAGACTACTTCACATTCAGCGATTTTCATGGACAGTTAGCATGTATCTGAAGAGTTCTGAGGGGTTAAGTGTGTCTTCTAGCAGTTGAATTATCTCATAATGTTACAGGAAGAGACCCATTTTCAATCGCACACATAGATAAACATAGATATGACTGAACTCAGGCCATGTTTGAAGGATGGCTTGTGTGGTAGTTGTATATAACCTGTCCGTGTGTGTGTGTGTGTGTGTGTCTGTCTGTCCTAGAGGAGGTGTGCTGCGAATGAACCCCTAAATCATTGTATCGATCAGTCCTTTCTCACAGACACACGCTGGGATCTAGGGCAGTTTAATGGCCTCTTTGGTGATTTTCACTGAATCACCCCAGCTCCATCCTCGCCTCATCTCCCTCTCTCCCAATGTCTCCTTATCTCTTCTCACACCTTTCTCTGTTTACTCATAACTGACTCACACAATGGTGCTTCCGACAACGCAGAGTCAAGACGGTCTGAGCACAGTCAACGTCAACAAGTGAGCTTGACCGAGGTAATCCTCTACTGAGACAGACATGTCTTCCAAACAGAACAAATAAATACTAAAATTTCATTGCACCGCGGTATTGGATTATTTTTAACAGCTTTATATGTGGTTGATATATCTGGTTAAGAGTGTCTCTGTTTTTATGGCTCCAACCATAAAATTTTTAGCCGCATCATTACCATTAATCCTCTCCCCATTCGTCTGCATCCGCGTAGGTAGATTTGACTGTGCATTTAAAACCCCTCAGTCAAAGCCAGGAACAGTGCAATTACCTGGCTACGCAGGGCCACAAAGGGCTGGGCAGAGTCTAGGCAGATTACTGGCAGACACCTCATTACTTCAATAGCCTCCAACAATGGGCCCGGGCATTGCCTTCCCTACATCTATCTGTCAAGTGTGCTATTAGCCTGTCAAGCAGAGACAGTCACCGTTGTTAGGCCACCCTGATAATCAGACCTATTTACTCCCTCATTTTCCTTTTCTTCACCCTCTCAGACTCACTCTCTTCCTCTCATTCCCCTCTTGACTCACTGTTAGACAAAAACAAGCTCAGTGGGGCAGTTTGCATTCCTTTTCATCAAATCCAGTGTATTATATTCCTTTATAATAGTTTGCCTGTAGAAAAAGTAATGTACGCTTTACGGGACTTATTTAAACAGGAAAGTATGTTTAGATGGATAGATAAAGAGATGGAGAGACATAGTGACAGACAGACATATAGACAGACAGACATAGATAGATATAGAGACAGACAGACATAGACAGACAGACATATAGACAGACAGACATAGATAGATATAGAGACAGACAGACATAGACAGACAGATAGACATATAGACAGACAGACATAGATAGATATAGAGACAGACAGACATATAGACAGACAGATAGACATATAGACAGACAGACATAGATAGATATACAGACAGACAGACATAGACAGACAGATAGAGACAGATAGAGACAGACAGACATATAGACAGACAGATAGACATATAGACAGACAGACATAGATAGATATAGAGACAGACAGACATATAGACAGACAGATAGACATATAGACAGACAGATAGACATATAGACAGACAGATAGACATATAGACAGACAG
>OMLC01097307.1:0-11366 GCA_900302585.1 Regalecus glesne
GGGGTGAGGAGTACTGTCGGGGGATTAAAGACACAGAGCGAGCGTGCAAGACCCCCAGCTAGCCTGCAGCTGTAATGAACATTAGGGCTGCGGCATAAATTTAATGACCTGTGAAACAAACAATGCGGCTGAGCCCAGCGCCTCTGAATGCTAAGTGGCTGTATTATTAATACCAGCTCAGAGATGCGACTGTGTAAACACATTGTACGTCTCCTTCTCCGAGCAAGGCCCGTCACACACAGGCCAACACCTTGCAAGCAGAGCACCTCACCAAAGCCTCCTGAAACGGGGTCACGTTCCCCTCGTACCTGGAGAATTTATAGCGTGTCGCCAGGTAACGACATAGCGAGGCTAACTAACTGGATATGAATAACACCATGGCTAATGGATTTTGTAGGTTAGTCATACAAGTAATGAATTGCTCAGTGAAGGGGCAGGTGAGCTTGCACTAATAAATGGCTCCAATATCACCTGCGGCTTACCGAGTCCATTGCAGGGATGATTGGTGCACCACTCGTCCCATAGCGTTTATTAACACATTTTCAATTTCTGTTCGGAAGAGACGGCTATAGTGTTGTACGCCACCAAACTCAAATGCACTGAATGGAGGTGTGATTTGATTAGGTCCAGGTTTAATCACAAAGCTCTGCACGGCAGTGGAAAATAGAGGAGCCCCAAAGCTGGACAGACGTCCGTGGGGCGTTCTTTGGCGCGTGACGTGAGGAGACTATCCCAGGCTAGGACGTGGAAAGGATGCAGACATGGCCCAAAAGTTATTATCGAGATGTTGTTTGTTTCTTTTCATCACCAGGTGTATTTTTCTAGTTTTTATATTTTTCACTTTTCTAGTCTGGCGACCGATCAAAGCACTTCACAATGAATGCCTCACATTTACAGAGTCTGGCTGCACTATGATGCGCTAGGTAGTACGTGTTATTATGTGGAGTGAGTTTTAGGTACTATGTATTGATGGTATCTGCTGTTATTGTATAGGGGGAGTTTTGGGTAGTATGTGCTGTTTTTCTCTTGCCAAGAGACAACGGATGACAATTCACTTGGTGGCTAAATCTGGCCTATTTACATTTGATTCTAAACGTTCACTAATATGCACCGGCGCCGTTTAGATAAACGAGTGCAAACATTTGGAGATTTGAGAGGGATGTTGTGTCAAAGTATGTGGCCATAAACCTTGGATTAACACAGAAAACAATATTTTCACAAAATCCCTGAGAAATAAGACCGTTTTGCTTTTGTTGTCATTGTTGGAGACGGTTGCACGAGCTGCCTTCTAAGGAAACTGGGTAAAAAGACAAAAATTGGAATAAAAAATGAAAATGTCAAAAACAGAGGGGGGCAGTCAGGTATCAAAAGGTCCTAAACATATTTGTACATATAAATCTTCACTGGTGTGTATGTGTGTGTGCGTGCGTCTGCGCGTGCACGTGGACAAGCATGTGTTTGGTGTGGTTGTTGTCCTAGCATAACCATCTGTGGACTGCCCCAGCCCAGGGGGACTCGGTATTATTTGGCATCCCATGCTGTGTCTCACACTATGAAAGATTAAATATTTTAAAAGCCAAGAAATCGTGTGCTTCCAAGGCTGCTTTGCGCCCTGCTGTGTGACAGCTCTGCACTCCTCCGTTTTTGTTTTTTCTCTGTTTGTTTTTGGGTTTTTGTTGCTTTCCTCCAGACGTGAATTGCAGCTCAGAGTGGAGGGACTGTCCTCACTATTATCCTATGTGGAGTTGGATGTGACAGGTCACCAGACAAAGTGCTGTCACTGCTGAATTTTACAGAAATAAAAGCACAGATGAATAAGTAAAGCCATCAGTGAGAACAAGGCCTGACATATCATTGTGGACACTAAGTGTTGCTGGTTTTTTCACGCAGAGAAGGATGGGAGAATCAAGAGACATGAATGATTTAATAAGAAATGATGGTGTGTATGGGGGGGTTGAAAAAGATGGTCAAAATGCTGAACTTAGACCACAGAAGATGTCACCTTCATGATAGCCTTCAAAATCTGGTCCTCTCCCACTCTTCAATGCGTATGGAGCCGGAGATTTTATCCAAATAAAGGTTTGTAAGACTATAAACGTGACTTTGTGTTGGCCGGCATACCTCAGGAGGTATGATGATCATCTAATATTTGGAAAATCGGCGGTTCGATCCCCAGCCCCTACCGTAAGCATGTTGAACTCCTCTTGAGCAAGACTCTGAACCTCTAATTGCTGAAGCTCTGCAATGTAATGGCGACTGCTTTAGGGTGTTAACCCGACTTTCACCCACTGAGAGCTGGGATAGCATCCAGCATGACTCCACGACCCAACTTTGGAGAAGTGGTTGACGATGGATGGATGTTTGTCTCTATCCTGAGAGACATATAAGTGTCAGTTGAATATAGCTATTAGGTGTGTAAATGTGCACCCTAGCTAGTTAAATAATGAACTGGCAATGGGGGGTGGCACGGCTCAGTGGGTAGAGCAGTTCTCTTGCAATTGGAAGGTTGCAGGTTCGAGTCCCTAATTCCCCTAATTGCTCTGCCCTGTGATGGGCTAGCGACCTTTCAAGGGTGTATCTTTCACCCAATGAGGACTTAGATAGGCTCCAGTTCCCCCGCGGCCCGATTTCGGATAAGCGGTTGACGACGGATGGATGGACAAACTGGCAATGGTTTGGCCTGAGAATGTCCAGTTGGCTGGTTTCTTTCTCTCCTTCTGTATTTCTTTCTTTCTTGCTCTCTGGAACAAACACACACAGGCCCCACTCTGTCTCCGCAGGTGTGTGTGGGCTGTGAGGGTGTCCGGGCTTGTCTGTTGAAAGCCATCAATAATGCTGGTAAAGACAGGCCCATAAACAGAGCGCCAGTCTGTATGCTGGTCTCTGGTGCACAGCGATAGCATTGACACGGTTTTCCTTCCTTCCTCCAAACCTTTGCACAGCACAGGTGGCACGGACAAGACCCCGCTTATCTCGACACTGAAGTTAGAGCTGGTGTCAACCATACACAACCCTTCCACCAAGAAATACACACACACACACTCACACCGAGACCACTTCCTATTTGGTTTAGTGGAGTGAATGGTGGTAGAGAACTGATGGTTGATCTTTCCTGTGCTGTGTCTGGTTTAGTCTATGCAGACGTAAACTGCAGCATAAAACATGAAAAACAGGCTGTGCCAAATCACACTCTCCCAAGGGCAGTAGTCCACACTGCCCATGGGATGATATTTTTTGGCCTTGTTTCGCCATTGTAGCTTGCATTTGCAATGTGTTTGGTGGGTGTGTTATGTTTTGTCCCTGACAAGTTTTTTTTTGGTATACAATCCCATGAGAGTAACAATGCCAGTTTACTTGCTTTCCTGTGCCTATTGTTGGCCCTATTGCTACATGCCCCCACCAATATCCACTTGTTGTGAGTGTGGGACAATAGGAGTAGACATGATGCTGTGTGTGTGTGTGTGTGTGTGTGTGTGGGCACTTGCTCAACCCTTGGCCCTTCCTGTCACCCCCCCCTTCCCCTCTCTCTTCTTAACACTGCCTGACCTCTGATCTCTGAAGCGCGGACAGGTTGGCATGTTGTCAGGCTGGGTGTCTTTCTTTTTGTTGATATTTCCAGACTCGGTTTAGATCAGAATCAGTTTAATGGCCCTATAGGTTTTCACATATATGAAATTTGACTTCCATTTCTTGCCTCTTGCAGGTACTTCACAGAGAATTACAACACAGCAATCTTCGGATATATATAAAAAGGTATTAACTATAGACAGGCACATATTTAGCTCATATTTTATTTATTTGACAAATATATATAAATCTAAGTAACATGATCAACGTCAACTACAATGACTGGTGCGAGCATAAACAGCAGGATACAAAGCCAGTTGACGACAAGCGATACAAAAACAACCACCACTAAATAATACAAAAAAGTAAAGAGAAAACAGAGGGAAGAGGAAGAGTTAGCCCTGTACAGCATACACACAGTCAGACGGACTGTCCCTCATAATATAATGACAAGTTATAATAGAAGAGAACCCAGCCTGTGTGGAGGATGTCCTCTAAGACATAGGGATCAGTCACATATAGGCCCTAGATAAGCAATTAGCTCTACAGCCAATATTTCTCTAATTGGAACAGAAAGAAGCCCCAGACACTGTTAAAGACACCCTCTCTCCCACACGGTTTATGGGGCACCTGTTCCTATGACGCTATTTCACACATTAATTCAATCCACTCCTCTAGAAACATTAACCATGGCTATCCGAAACCCCAACCCCCATGTTATGACCATTTAATACAGCTTGGTAACGACGCTAGTAGACACAAGGCAGGGATTTGCTCGAGTATATTCCTAACATCTTATTCGGGAAGGTACGATCTCTGTCCACATATTGAGGCCGGTTGTCTCCTCTCAGACAATAACAGTTCTCACTTTGCTCATAAGGATTAGTGGTTGTAAACAGACCAGAGTCAATAGTTACACACACATACAGGACTTTACGATTCAGGGTTCTAGGCTTATATAGGCATGAGGGCAGATTAAAGAATTAACCCTTTGTCATCGCTGTTAAAGGGTATTTGATTTTTTTGATCTGATTTTTTTTAATTTCTTTTTAGCTTTTGTGCCGAGCACGGTTGGCCCTCAGTGTCAATGAAAGGACTCCTAATGTTCTTCTCATTCTAATTCTTTGTAGCCCTTTTCCTACGCATCGTTTCATATCCTGATTTAAATATTGAGAGGCATTTTGTTCAAACCTCGTCCTCAGTGGGTTTTCCAGTAAACAGTGACCTTGAGTTGTGGCCGTGGAGTCAAGGAGGGCAAAAAGGGAACAAATGAAGTAGCCATTCACGCTCAAGGCAAGGCCCTGAAAGAATGTTTTTGCGTAGCTATTATGGGTATTCCTTTGCTTTCAAATCTCACTACTGCGTTTGAAACTTGTGAAGGAAAAACATGTGGCTAAGGTCTTCCACCAACATTGGGAAAGGACATCCCAGTGGCATGGCCCATGAGGTAGGGTGGTCATCTAGTAATCAGAGGATCGAAGTGTTCTAGAGGAAGACACTGAACCCCCAACTTGTCCCCAGGTGCTCCAGCCGCTCACTGCTTTGATAGAATATGATGGGTTAATGCGAAGGATACATTTCTTTGTATGTATGCATGTGTGTATAAGGACAAATGAAAAGGCTTTTTTTAAAATTTCTTAATCATTCTCTCGAGGGGAAAATTGCAGTTCTCCGTATTTAGCCCATCCTATTGTATAGGAGCAGTGAGCAGCCGCCATGGGGCACAGTTAGGGGATTCAGTGTCTCGCTCAAGGACACCTTGACATGCTTTCTTCAGGACCAGGGATTGGAACACATGAAGAAAACTGGAATTGTTGATGACAAGGATTTTAATCAGCACTTTGACAATTTAATAGAACATGAATTGACGATTCTGATGATGTGAATGAAGATTCTGAATGATTCTTTTTTGTGTTATTGGTTTACTGATGATAGTTTTAATGCTTCGTGCTACTTCTTTTTTTTGGGTGGTCTCTCTTTGTCTCTTCTCTGATTTAGTTTGTATGAGTGTGCATGGCATTACAGTCCCCATGTTTTATGATTTCATAGTGATATCTTTAAGTAATTTTGTTTATGTTTATATAAGGCAATGTTTATATATATATAAACATTGCCTTGTCTATAATTTTCATTGAATACTGAAAAACAATTACAATGTAAGGTCAATAGTTTCTTAAAAGTCAGTCTTCTTTTTCTTTTTCTTCTTCTTTGTCCTTTTCTTCTTCTTCTTCTTCTTCTTCTTCTTCTTCCTCCCACTCTGGAGTAGAAGCAGGGCATGGGAGTCCCACTAGAGATTTTTTTGGATTCGTTGGTCTTTTTTCAAGGTAAACGTCTCAGTTTGAAATACTCACACTCAGGTTTTTTGTATTGTTTAAAGTTTTTGGTTCCTGAAGTATCAAATCTGCAGCCCAGATGAACAGAGCTGTGGTGATTTTACTGGATGAGGTGGATATAGTGAGTCTGTAATGGACTGTTGATGAATGGAGTCACTGTGTCGGCAATGCCTCTTTCTGCTCCAGCGAAGAAGGTACCATTGTCAAATGTGCCCCCGTTCATCAGCAATAATGCACTCGTTATGGAACGGTTTTGATTGGAACGATTGTCTCCCCGATGAGTCGCGTTGCATCTGGTTGCTAGGATCCTAACCTGCAACACGTTACGTCTCATAGGTATGTTGTTAGCATGGTGGTGAACACCAGAGATGAGGATCTAAAGTTAACCATCAAGATGGCAGTTGATTACTTGGATTATGTCATTCATCAGTGGCTGCTAATTGTAATAAAGAGGGACATCTGATCAGGGCTTGCTCGGAGAGACCACCAGGTTCCCCCGAGACAGCCGGGGAGATGGTTTTACAAGAGCAGAGTTAACCTGCGGGTGGCGTGCCGGGTTCAAATGACGTGGGTGGAGTTGTTGGTGAGCGTGATACCCCCATCAGTGAGGAACTGAAGCCACAGATTCAACTTAGGAGTCTGTGTAGAGTTACCGAAGATGGTCATAAAGTGGATAACGGATCAGCAGTTCAGACCGGTGGGAAATCAGAAAAGGAAAAGGCTAAAACTAGGAATGGTCACAAATTTCGTGCTGTGGCACTTCAAGTTAAAAACGTTTCTTGGGTTGGATTCGCAGTGGATGGATGATGGATGGATGGATGGATATTTCCTTTACAAATTATCGCTCCATTGGACCGTGTTGATCCATTGCAAAGATTCAGCAATGTGATGGGTTTCACACTCCTGAAGTAATGTCCAAAGTTTTTGTTTGTACAATTCTAAATAACAGATGTTTTCTTAATTGGGGTCTCGGTTTTTTGTTTTTATTTCAAGTGACAATCTGCCTAAGCAAATAAACCACCGACAAGCATTTGCTCACAGGCAAAATAGCTACAGGTCCGATTGGTTCATATACTGTGTTGACATGACATTTCATCATCATGCAGCTCATCTAGAAAATATGCTGGATGTAGCTTCAGTAACAGTGGAGGCATGACGGGAATAAATACTGCAGTCAGTTGTCATCAAAACTCAATGAATTCCCACAGATATTATCCTGCCCCAATCTGCCTATCATCACTCTCTCGCCACCATCTTGAAGCATCCGCTATCCCTCATTGCTTACCTGGATCAAGTTCATGGAGATTGAAATGGAAGAGATAGAAGGGGGACAGGTAATGGTAATGGGACCTTTGTCCCCAGTACACTAGGCAAGCTGAATAGACCTTGACCCCTGCCCCCACCCTGCAGCCCACACAGGCTCTCTGAATGGAGCCAATGCGCCCTGGATTCCCCATCTCTCTGTCAGGCTAGTCTCCAGTTACTCCCTAAACCTGCCAGATACATATTTCAACATTCTGGGACACCACACACGCACACACACACACACACACACACACGAACTCACTCACTCACTCGCACACAGTCCACTCGTACCTTTCATATCCACAGGCAAGGAGCCATGAATTGTACGTTACAGCTGCTACTACTACTAATACTACAACTATCTCTTATACAATCTACTACTAACCTCTACTATCAATAAGACTTACACATCAAGCAACACATATTTATATCGTATATTTATTTACAGGGGGCGGCATGGCTCACTGGGTAGAGTGGTTTCCTGGTGATCGGAAGGTTGCGGGTTCGATCCCCCAGTCCTGCAGAGAAGCTTGTCGAGGTGTCCTTGAGCAAGACATTGTTCCCCTAACTGCTCTGCCCTGTGATAGACTGGCGACCTATACAGGGTGTACCCCACCTCTCGCCCAATGAGAACAGAGATAGGCTCCAGTTCCTCGGCGACCTGATTTCGGATAAGCGGTTGATGATGGATGGATGGATGGATGGATATTTATTTACATAGAAATGCAGGTAGATTTGAATTGGCGTTGATAACCCCTGCTTAATCCTTCTACTAACTATTATTATTACCACTGCTATTACTCTGAACATATTTCTACAAGTACTCTTGCTGCCATAACACTACTACTGTCAAAGCAACTGCTATCATTGACATTTCTGCAAAAATATGAATAATACTTCTAACACCATGGCCAAAGACAGAGACCTACACAGTAATGTTTCTAGAGCGCCACAGGGGGTGGGCAGTCCTCAGTAACACTGTCTTTGCCAAGACAAAGTTGGTCCTGATGGCAAGGGCTTGTACCCGAGATGACCAGTTGCCCATTATGACTGTAGGAGGCTGCCAGAGAACTGCCTGATATGTGCCGCAAACATGTTGCTTTTCTCTCAGGGTGTTCTGCCCTAGCCTTTGTCTCAAAATATTTCCCACAAGGCAGCGGGGCAGTGATTGGTCATGAACAGCCTCCGGGGAGCATTATAGCTCCAAGATCCCTGAGGAGGCCTGGCGGAGGGCTTGGTGAAAGAGAGGCTATGTAGTGGCTAGTGAAGAATTACACACTTGTCGTCTGCGGCATAGCTCAGTGGGTAGAGCGGTCGTCTGGTAATCGGAAGGTTACAGGTTCGATCCCCTCTCCTGCAGAAAGCGTGTCAAGGTGTCCTTGAGCAAGACGCTGAACCCCTGACTGTTCCCTGAGCGCCACATGTTGGCATCTCACTGCTCCTATACAGTAGGATGGGTTAAAAACACCGAGAAATCCAAATTTCCCCTCGTGGGACTGATAAGGGAATCCATTTATTTATTTCTGCTGTGTTCACCACGAGGGCTAGCCAGCAGCAGCAAGCTGTAAGTAAGCAAGAGGTTAGAAAGTAGCTAACTACCGCACCAGACACATCACATCACCCTGGTTGAGCTGCAGGTCTACACACACATACATACAGTGGTTTCCTTCTGTTCATAGTTCACACTCATCTGGATAGTTTAGTGTTGCTTTCAACCACATTGGAGACTCGTCAGAGTTCATTAGGCCTTCAGGGACCAAATTATTTTCACTCATTTAAAGAAATAGCTTTTCGGGAATTTTGTCAATGCTTGATCAGGCATGCTCGGAAACGGGTAGCACCAACTTTAACACGTTCTTGTCACGCACATACACACAACCCCGGACAAATTAACACGCATGACCAACAGACTCAAATTTTATGTCGTTTCAGTTGGGATGCTCTCTTTGGGTGGTGTCTACTATAAACAGCTCCCTTTCTCTCTATGCACCTCTCTCTCTCCCCTATCTCTCCACTATCTCTCTCTCTCTCTATCTCGCTGTCTCTCTGTCTGTCTCTACCCCCTCGTCTTTGTCTTTTCTCTCTCCTTCCCTTTGTCTGTCCATCTGTTTCTCAGCCTGTTGTGAGGAAGTGGGGGTTTGTATTGGGTTATTAAGAGCAGCTGTGCCTGGTGTGACGAGTTGACTGTTCCTGATAACACTGTTTTAGCTGGACCGGCCAGCGGCCAGCCCTACAAACACAAGTGTCCCCGACTGAATGACCGACCGACCGACTGACTGAGTGATCATGTTTGACACAATCAGGCCGCTGGGTCAGGTGACCAACGAAATGGGCTCCTTTCTTTAAAAATGAGCCTCATTCTAAAAGAGAAGTCTGATTCATAAACGCCAGCACCAATAGCCCCGCACAGTTAGAGTGAGAATTAATTGCGTCTTCAGAGAGTTGGTGGTAACGGACACCCAGACTTCCCAGTATACACAGCAGCAGTGATTATAACCAGGCGCCGGTATGGTCATGGCAGGTATGCTCTTGAGTCGATATTTCACTGGGAAATATCCCTTTAATTTCACTGAGACTGAAATCCTTCACACACAGGTTGCCAGGTCAAACAGTTCTTGCTATACTTGATGACCTCAAGGATGATATTGAGCCTGCTTACTGTGTTCTTGGCACAAACCCTCCATTTATACTTTGCCACATGGATAATTGGAATCAGACACAAAGAATGGCAAATTGCCCTCAGCTGCAAGACCTTATGGGCATGTTTGCACTTTAATATCCTTAGTTTGAAATATTTAGCGAATCAGACCTTGACATAGGGCAGATAGCGGTTGCAAGTGATGTGCAGTCAGTGGCCGTAATCCATTCTTTGTGACTCCAACATCCCGAGATATGAGTGGAAAGTATTGTTCTATATTGTAGCTTGACTATTTCATGTGCTATGCTACCTCAGGACACTTTACCACCGCAGATAACAGGGACCACCACAGAAAATCACAGATGAACATTTGATATCCAGGAATTCCCATTAGGAATACCAGGACTGACTATCCCTGTAACAAATTGGGCAAGATTTTGAACATTGACCATACACAGTCCAGCCATGTACTGGGCTTTGACCTAGTCTTGCTTTTACAGCAGTAGACTGGGTCAAACTGCAGCTGGCTACATCCTCATGTACACACACCTCCCCAGAACCGTATGAAAAGAAAGTGTGTTTGTGCGTATGTTTGTGTGTGTGTTTGTGTGTGTGTGCGGGCAGACGGTGTGTGAGTTTATACGCACTTCTCCCTCTGGTTGTGGCCTTCGCTAAGCAGGGCAAGTCTGGTAGCTAACCCCTCAGTGCCTCAGTGTTTGGCACGGTGACCACTACTAGATTAATCTATTCCACACTCCATCAGTCACCGTGCACAGGTTATTAGCACCAGGGCGAAGGAGCACAGGCACACGTGTTAACATGCACACACACCTCTTTTACCCCTTTGACTTCGCCCGCTGCCTCGTCCCCAAACTTTGCAGAGGTGGCCTTGGTGGTGAGAGGCCATTTGTCAAAACCCAGCCAGAGTCTCCACTTGGCTCCTTTTAATAAGGCTACCTGGACACTGGAATTAAACGTACACACACGTACACACGCTCATAAACACTAACACATAAAGTGTGACACAACCACATCCCTAGCGTGCACACACACGCCACTTGACAAATACTCCGACCAGCCCAGTGTACCACAGTCTCCACAGTGCAGCATGTCAGGTGGTGCATCCCACGGGTCTTCTAAAAGTCCCATTAACATGGCCCTCCTCATTGGTTCTGACAGGTTGATCAATTAAGGCCCTCCCCCCGCTGACCTTTGCACCACTCTGACAGAGAGGTCAGACACGATGGATCACTTGGCCGGCACATAGACCACATTCTCTCTCTCTCTCTCTCTCTCTCTCTCTCTCTCTCTCTCTCTCTCTTTTCTTTCCTCTTCTTCTCTCTTTCTCTCTCTCCTCCTCCTCTCTCTCTTCCCCCCCCCCCCCCTCTCTCTCTCTCTCTCTCTCTCTCTCTCTCTCTCTCTCTCTCTCTCTCTCTCTCTCTCTCTCTCTCTGTCTCTCTCTGTCTCTGTCTCTCTCTCTCTCTCTCTGTCTCTCTCTCTGTCTCTCTCTCTCTCTCTGTCTC
>OMLC01097310.1:0-19271 GCA_900302585.1 Regalecus glesne
CACATGGAAGGAACAAGACATACTGTCATGTTCCTTTGACATATTGTCAATCAGTATTTTTTTGTAAGTGATGGAAAAATCACCAATAGATGATTTCTCAAAATGCTGTATTATTACACATCTTTCGTTGGGGTTCAGTGGCTTGCTCAACGACGCTTCAATGTGCTCTCTGAAGGAGCCAGGTATTGAACCAGCAACGCTCTGATGACTAAACAGCCTGTTCCACCTCCTGAGCCATGCTGCCCCAAACAGGGACAGCAATCCATTTCTCAGGGTCTCCATGAATCAAGAAGCTTGATGCAACTTTGAGAACATGAACTCAGACCTGACTTATCATGACTAACATGACTGCTACTGCATTGGTCCAGGCCCGGGCTAACAACAGCTGCCACTGGTGCTATGCCTTCACAATGTACTGATGGAAACTCTAAAACCCACTGTGGCAACACCTGGAAAACAGGAAACAAGTCAAAAGGAGATTGCCGCGTTGCTATTGCTAACCTGAGAAATGAAAGCCAGCGGCCAAATCTCTGAACACAGGAGATGCTGACCAAGGTAAGGCCAATGCATAAATATCACTAATAGCGATCAAATCGTTCCCTGTGACATCAATAAAGCCAAACTATCACTTCGACAAGAAAGGAGATGGTGCTGATTTTTATAGCTGAATATCTAATACATAGATGCAGAAACTCTGCTCCCCAAATCTCAATTTACCTTCCAGCACATCTCTGTAAAGATTTCTTTGTGTTTGACGAAAATCTTGGGGCACAGCTGTTCTCACTCCATGACACAGCAGCGTGCCACGGTATACAAGCAGAAAACAGCAGGACTAGCAGGCTGACTCGTCTCTCTCAGCTCGGGCAATTTGTTGGGTCTGACAGGAAGCCGCATGAGGCCGTGACATCCTAGGAACAATTCTCAGGAACCTCACCACACATAAGTAAACCAGGCAGGGGAGGAGACACATCAAGGGTCAGGGGTGACTGACGGTAAACGGGTTAACTCATTCTGCATTAACCCTGTTCTGGTATGGATAAATGGTCCAAGTTTACATACAGGATAGAAATGAGGTGATGGGATTATGAAACAATACAAATGCAGCTGCTCACCGTTACTGCAAAATCACTCAGTAGGATTACAGAGGTAGTAGGGAGAAAGCTAGGTAGCTACCTCTGGGATTACCCAGAGACACTGGCTGTAGACCAATTTATTTTGACCAATTGGGTGTCGCGGTAGCTCAGTGGTTGAGCGCACGCTTTGGGAAAAGACAAGCCAGACGTCCCGAGTTCAATCTCACCGCGGTGCGTCAGCAAGGGCATCTGGCCTTAATCCCCCATGCTCCCCATCCTCCATCTAGGTCCATGTCCACCCTCTTAGCATGGGGACTAATCGTGACACATAAAAGATGGACTGGCCTTTGACTGATTACAAACACAAGCACCATTTTGCCCATCTGGTACATTGTTAGTCCACCCCAGCTTGCTGCCTTGTCTCCACTGTGGATTGCAGAGGGTTGGATTTTATTTTGTTAATTTTGAGGGGATTCCCTTATTAATCCCACAAAGGGAAATTTGGAATTATCTGCATTTAACCTATCCTATTGTATAGGAGCAGTGAGCTGCCACTATATGGCGCTCAGGGAGCAGTTAGAGGTTTCGTGTCTTGCTCAAGGACACCTCAACATGCTTTGTGCAGCTTCTGATTGCCATATGACCACTCTACCCACTGAGCTATGCCACATATAGTCACACAAAGTGGAGGCATCTTTATGGGATTTATGTGCATGTGCAAAGTTCTTCTCTGCATCTCTATCTACACTTGATTTCATTAATTTATCTGGAAAGCAAAGTCAGATATGTAAATCTTTGTAATGTTTAAATACGATGCTTAAACCTTTGTAACGCAAACTCAATGCTGATTTTGTGTTCTTTAAAGTGGGACATGCTGAGAGTATCTCAGGGGATTTCTGTAATTGCTGATAACAAGCTTTTTAAATAAATAAACTGTGCTTTGGGGGATTCTGTTCCTGGTCTGGTCCCAGTTACATACAAAGGCATGGAATCCACACATAAACCAACTGCTTTTATTTCAGTTCAGTGATGTGTTAGTTTGTTGTTTCAGCCCCTCCTGATATCTGAGAGGAGAATTGAGGAGGAGAGGAAGGAGGAAGAGGAAAATGAAGAAAAGAAGAACAAGGAAGGGGAGGATAACATGGGCAAGAAGAGGAAAGGGGAGAAAAGAAGAGGAAAATATGACGCGGAGGATGAGCACATGGGAAGAGAGTGGGAGAGAAAGGAAGAGAGGAGGGAAAAGAGGATGAGGAGAGCAGGAACAGCAGGAAGGGAGAGTGAGAGGCAGGAAGGCGGAGGTGCTTGACTACTTATTTGGTTATGCCTCAGTTCAACTATGGCCCAAGGCTTTTATTATACGTCACACACGTTCACTCCTCTTTCCTGACGCTCTCCACAGTTTACCATCTAAAAAAATGAAGCAAGAAGTTACTAAACTAATCTAGACGACAACACGTGGAGAGAAGTAAAGAGGGTTATCTGCAATGTGGACCAATGGCTACTTGAAGCCATGGAGAAGGAAAGCTTGGACTCCAACCGCTCTGCCAAACGTCTACTTTCCCACTCTCTCGCTCTTCATCTCGACCCTGGCACTTCCCTCTTCCCTAGATGTGAATCGCCACATGACCGTGTCTTCCGGTCACAGTTAACCCGGGCCCTGACTGATCCCATATGGAGCCTTGGCCAGTAGGGTTAGGGTATGGTCTTGTCAGTCTACATGACAAGTTGGCATCGTTTTATGTCGTATGCCCTTCTGGGCACAACCACTGACCCTATGGATGGGAGCACAGGTAAAACACCGGATGCCATCCCAGTATTCATGGACTTGCATCCATGCCTGTCGCCAACGTGCTCAAAGCAATCAATGTTCTGGTGTTTCTGATGTATAATCTTGCTTTTCTGGGATGTTGTTTGGCTAAAAATATGACACATATGTACTTCAACTCTGCTAAACAATGTCCATGTTTAGTCAGCAACCAGGATATGATATGAATAATACTAAATGTTAGCTACTTGAAAATGTGCAGTCAAACCTAGGTCAACTTCCAATCACGAACAAAAGACAATGATCCTGAATCAGTCTGTTCACAATAACGTTGGTCAACAGTTGAGCTTTGCATCTTTGGCACAACGTGCCCTTATTACCCTCATGTTCCTCACCCCTCTCTTCATGTTTCTGTGTTTTTCCCCAGCCCGTCTCTCTCTCTCTTATCTGGCTTACCACACTGGGGCTGCTCACTAAATACAAAATGCCGCAAGCGGGCAGCCTACACAAAGAGCACCGGCAGGAATCAGACAGGCGTGAAAAACGAGGCCTGCAGGGTGTGCTGGCCTGTACCGAGAGTCACCGACTGGCCCTTTCTTATGTGCAGGGAGTTCCAGCAGGACAAGTAGAGAAATATGTGAAAGATGTGAACACGGACAGGGAGAGAGAGAGAGAGAGAGAGAGAGAGAGAGAGAGAGAGAGGGGAGAGAGAGAGAGAGAGAGAGAGCTAGCGCTAGAGAGAGAGAGAGAGAGAGAGAGAGGATATCAGAGCAAAGGGGTGTGGTGGTAAAGCAAGAGGTGTATTGAGGATTTGAAGACAGAACATGTGCTGTAAAGATAAATAATTAAATGATAAATAAAGATTCCCTTATCAGTCCCACTGCGGGATATTTGCGATTCTCTGCATTTTAACCCATCTTGTTGTATAGGAGCAGTGAGCTGCCACCATATGGTGCTCGGGGAGCAGTTAGGGGTTCAGTGTCTCGCTCAAGGACACCTCAACATGCTTTGTGCAGGACCAGGGATCAAACCTGTAACCTTCCAATTAGCAGATGACTGCCCCAAGTTAGGGGAAGCAGGAAGGTCTTAAGGAAACAGAGAAGAGGAATGAGTAGAGGCAGAAGTAAATCAGGAGAGATGGAAGAGGTAAAAGCGCAAAGAAGAGGACATTGGGGGCAGGCGAGGGGTGGCATAAGAGATGGAGGGGGATGTGGATAGAATTTGGTAATGGGAGCTGGCTGAGGAAAGCAGAGTGGACTCATTTTCACATCAGGAAAAGCAGGGTTAGCCTGGGCTCACTTATTATTCATGTCACTTAGTTCTTGCCTTCAAATGTTCCCTTTTTAACTTTTCGCTCTCATTGCTGAGATGAAGCCTTGTCTGCAGTATCGTGAATGAGATTTGTAATATTTATTTCATTCCCTGTTGTTTTTATGGGTATCTAAATGCTTTGGTGTTACTGATCTTTGCCAGGGTTTTCATGAGCCAATTCAAAACTAATTGAATTCAGCTTTAGCCACTGAACCCACGGGGTATAGACGTTTTGATTCCAACAAAACACTCCACTTGATTTCACTGATGAAAATACCCTCGGCCAGACTATCTGGGTGGAGGGAACCCAATTTTAGTCATTTGAAAGCACACTTACACTAAAATATTGTGTTTGTGCCCCCTAAAATGTCTGGCCCTGGCTATACGGACTTATATCCACGCAAAGTTTGTCACTTGAGAGGAGTCTTCCCACTTATCCATTGGAGGAGGAGCCATCTATGCACTTCCCTAAAATATGAGATTCAAACACACCATGGGCAAGTTGGATTTGGTATGTGACAGATCTGAGAGCCAATCACTGTCTGATATGCAAATGCATGGCAAGCGAGGAAACCTGAAACCTGCACAGAGCTGACTTGTGAGTAAAGAGGGTGAGTTTGAATTAGAATAATGAAAGTTTGTCCAGACATCTAGCAGATTGTGCAGTTTGGGGATGTAAACAGGACCCTGGAGCTTCTCTCCACTCCATCCATCCATCCATCCATCCATCCATCCATCCATCATCAACTGCTTATCCGAAGTTGGGTTGCAGAGTCCTACTGGAGCGTATCCCTGCACTCATCGGGCAAAAGGTAGTAACACAGCCTGGAGATCACCCTTCCATGGCAGGGCTTGAGGGGTTCACAAAATCTTGACAACCTCTGTATTATGTAATTGGCTATAACTGCACATAAAATATGTAATTGGATGGAACCGTAGGTGACATAAAGTTGGGTCCTTAAAAGACAACGCCATCTGTGTTCTTTTCCTGGTTGTTCAAATGGAATCGCCCACTCAGCCTCCAGTAAAAAGCAGTGGCACATGTTAGTGATGGCGCCAAGCAAAATCACAGGGTTCATTATTAGTTTGAAAAGGAAATCTAGATACAGCTGATCTTAGACAGCGTGGTTGACAACTACAGAACAAACCAGGTTGACTGGTGGAATCATTTCTAGTTGGTTCTGGCAGCCAAGCCTCAACCAGAACTTGCTTTGATGGGAGCAAGACGCTCTGAGTTTCACACAGACACAGAGATAGCAGCATAGCTGGGCTTATTTTCCCCCTGGTGACATTGTTGAGATGCTGCCACTGCTGTTCCATCTGTCCATCTCTCAGCTCTCATATGTGAGACAGGGAAGACACGGCTAACAATCAAAATCAAACTACGTGCGCACACATACATGTGTTTACACATGCAGAGTTACCCAGCGATGTGCACGAGCATAAAAGTAGCTTTTTCTCCCAAATAACTTCAACCCCTTTTTCAACTTGCCTCATTCTGTCTCCATTTCTGACTCAACCACTATAGTGATAAGCATAAGGTGGACTGGCAGTAAACAACTTTGCTGAAGTCTCCTAAAAAAAGCATGAGACCAAAGACACTCCCTTGTGACAGAGATAGAGAAGGGGGGGGCAAGGGAAGCAGAAAGAAAGCAGGGAGGTCAAAGGTGTGGGAGGAGACAACAGACTGAGACATAAACATGGGATGATTGAGTGACACTTCTCACTTTGGAAAGAAAGAAATTGAGAAAAACAGAAGGATAGATGAATAAAGACAGAGACAGAGAAAATGGAGAAGGCTTAGGAAAACACTTGAGGAAAAGACTTCCACATCTGTATATTTGAAATATCATCGCAATCATGGTTCTCTTATGCTAAGTTGATATTAAGACCCACTATACACACCCGTTGCAGATTTCATGCACCTGAACAATGTATTAGCTCTGATATAGATTAGGGGGACACAGTAGCTCAGTGGTAGAGTGCACGTTTCGGGTGCCAACATGTCCCCGAGGAAGTTACTAAACCCCCAATTGCTCCCTGGGTAATGTGGCTTCTTGCAGTTCCTATACAATAGGATGGGGTAGATTTAGATAACAACTGTCATTGTGTGCATGTACAATGACAAATAAATAAAGTTTCTGCTTCTAAAGAGAACAGTGGACTGCTTCGAACCACACAAAATGTCAACAATGGATAGACAACAGAACCATCGTATAGGCTGTGAAATGTGTGCGACCGCACAAGGCCTCGCCACCGACCTGTAATCCTGCAGTTTTTTTAAATATGATTTTTTCATGACTGCACTTAACCCAACAAGCTTCTAAAATTGAAGTCTTCTAATACACACACACACACACACACACACACACACACGCACGCACACACACACACATATCGGAAGGCAATCGGAAGGTTGCAGGATCGATCCCTGCTCCTGCATACAGCATGTCGAGGTGTCCTTGAGTAAGACACTTAACCCCTAACTGCTCCCCGAGCGCTATATGTTGGCAGCTCACTGCTCCTATACAATAGGTTTGGTCGAAAATGGAGAGAAATCCAAATTTCCCCTTGTGGGACTGATAAGGAAATCATTATTATTATTATAAAGGAGGATTTTATGTCATTTTTATATCATTTTTATATCACTCCAAGGATTACTGGAAAAATGTGTGAATACTTCCAGATGTGTGGTGAATAGCATGTGACTGTGACCATAGGCTACATGTAATAACCGGTCTGACAAATGATCTATAATCTGCAGGAAATGTAGCCTATATAACTGAAATACTGAACAGTACCATAATATCATACTTCAACATGGCAAAATATAGTGACAAGTGAGCTGACTAGATGATCTGAAGCCAAAAGTATACAAGCTAAGCACATATGCTCCTCCTTTGCAATGCACATTTCATAAATTCACACCTGGGAGCTTTCCAGTACTACCACAGCCTTCCCTGGTGGTCACTGTGTAGCTCCACTGAAGCAGCTGGTTGGTTGGCAATTAAATGCCTTGGTCAAAGGCACATCAGCTGTGGTTATTGAGGGTGGGACAAACGCTATTAATTCCCCCACATTTTTATGCCATTCTGGGGATCAAACCAGTGACCTTGTGGTCAAAAGCCTACTTCGCTCACCTTTAGGCTATGGTTGCGTGCGGTAGAAGTAGAATAGCTATATGCATGTGTGACCGTGATTCATGCACATGCATGACAATGAGCAGAGCCTTGCATGTCAAGTTCACACAGGGCCCCACACGCCCCTTGAGATGACCCCGCTAGAGAATATTGATCACGAATTACAGCCAGCTCGGTAGTCACTGGCTAGTATGTATATATTGTACTGTGCTGTGTGGTCATATCTGTCTCATAACATTCATAAATCCTATATTCACTTGCTCTCTTCAGGACCAAGGCTCGAACCTCCAATCTTACGATTGACAGACGACCGCTCTACCCACTGAGCTATGCCACCCCAATATGCTTTCAAATACATAATGGGCATATTTCTTGAATGACTCAACTGGAAAAGATTACTAGCATGTTGTAGAGTATGAGGGCCTGGAGCTAGAGGAAACTTTTTTCTGTCTTCCTAGCAAATAGCTGATGCCTTGGAACATTGGAAAATACCGAGTCCCTAATGCACAGATAGGGGAAAGGAAGTGGTGTATAATCTAAGGTCACTTGACCACGTAAATGTTACTTTACCTTGTGAGAAGAACGAAACCCAGTCCTCTCATTCAAAGGCAACATGCAAGAACAAACCCTAATGTAAAAAGTACAGAAAAGTTAATTATCATCAAGTTTTCATCTCACTCTCGCTCCTTATGAGCAGCCAAAGCTTCCCCGGCTCAGCACCAATCAGCTCCGGCTTTGAAGTCTTTTTAGTTTTCAGCTTGTTAACCAACTCCCTTTTTTTTGATCGTCACCCCGTTTCAGTTTCGCCATGAGCGCAATCGAAAATCTGAAAATAACACATCTCTATCCGTGTCGTGTAGCGTGAAATGTGATAATATATGTAAGAGGAAAGTTTTCTTATGGGGAAATTGATTTTCCACTCAGTTGCAACTGAATTATAATCCATCATCTCTGTCTTGCCGAGCTGCAGCATGTGTCTTCCAGAGGCATGGAGCTGCACTCACACCCCACAACTTTTAGCTGGGGTATTTTACCCCTTAAGCTAAAGTTTATGTGGTGTAATATGATAAAAACAAATCTGTTAAAAGGCATATATAGCACAATCAGACATTGGTCAATAAGTCCAAAAACCTAGGTTTATAAACGGGTCATTAAATGACTTCCTTACTGCAATGTCAGTATTTGCAAGAATAAGAGCAGTGACAGGGGTTATATCACTCTCACCTCCGTACACCCCTCTAATGAGGGGTCTGTTTTATGTCACAATTAGTCCCCACATCGTGGGGTTGGGCACAGACTTAGATGGAGCTTGGAGGATTAAGGCCGGATGCCCTTCCTGACACCCTGTGGTGGGTTCAAACCACAACATCTGGCTCATCAGTTACTGAAGTGTGTACTCTACCACAGAGCTGCCGCAGCCCCCTGAGCAACCCCAGCTCCCCATATTACTCTGATATGTACAGTAAAGAAGACTCAACATTAAACATGTATTTTCTTAACAGAATTGATGGGAATGCGTCTTAGTGAGCTCACTTTAAGTCAGAAAAACACATGGAACCACTCACTAGTAAAGCACACAATGGATCAATCCAAGATAAATAGGTAAAACCCAAGCCATAAAACAAAATGAGCATGAAAGCACAAGACAATGGGAATAAGATAAACTCCGACACATAAGAACACCCTGGATGTAACAACACCATGGATAAAAGACTAGCACCTATTGGGGAATTAGCAGCATCATCTAGCCACCCAGTAGATAAGTGCTTCAAGTGTGTAATAAAAACATTTACCTTATTACAGAATTATCTAAACCTACTGAGTGCCCTGCAGTGCTAAATTTAGAGTGTTGAGAAGGTGGATAGCTTCCGGATGTGTGCTATTCTGGAATCTGGATATTCTGGTCTAAATATTTTGAGAAGGCAGGAAATTAAAAAAGGTTGTTAGCTGCGTGAGAGGGGTCTTTCAGAGCTTCAAATGGCAAATGGAGTCATTTTAACAAAACACTTTTATAGTCTAGCGACCACTCAAAGCACTTTAAAACGTATGCCTCACATTAAGCCAAGCATGGGGATTAAGGCCAAAATCCCTTCTTGATACCCTGCGGTGGGATTGAACCTGCAACAGCTGACTTGGAGGCATAAACTCTACTGCTGAGCTGCCACAGCCCCAAAGCCCTTTTGTAGTCTAGCCTTATTGATTTCCACGAGGGGAGGGGGATCACATCCAATAGCTCTAGATGAAGTATGTACCACCACTTTGTCCAATTCTCACCTGTCTTCAGCTGACATATCGTCAAACCACACAGTTATTGCATAGGTAAGGATGCTCTCCACTATTTCTCAAAATAACTGCATCATATTATTCCAGAATACAACACGTTTTCTTAGCCGTCCTCAAAAGAGGATTCCTTATTGTTTTCTTGACACCATCTCTGTGTGTCCCCTAAGCATTCTGCGTGTCCACCAGAGGTGAAATCCCACTTCTGTAGCATTCAAACCCACAACTATGGTGTCATCAGCAGATTTAAACATCCCAACAGACTGGAAGTGGGAAATGCAGTCATTTGTGTACATTGAGTACAAGAAAAGGAATACCATACACCCCTGTGGTATCCCTAAGAGGATGGTTCTGAGTTTAGAGAGGTTGTTTTTAAGTTTGATTACTACATCCTCTGACAAAAAAGTCAAACACCCATTTACATAGGGAGTGTAAAAGTTCCATGGATTGTCATCCAGCCAGGATGGGAGAATGGTATTAAAAGCTTAAATTTAATCAACAAAAAGAACCCTTGTGTAGGTGCCAGAGGTCTCTAGGTGTTGTGCAGGCACAAAGAAACTGCATCATCTGCAGACCTCTTTGCTCTATGTGAAAACTGATAAGCTCTAAGACAACACTGGAAAGCTCTAACCATAGGGAGATGTGCTCGATCCCATTCAGTGGCAGTTACCTCATTTCATACGACGGATATAACGTTTTTGGACAGCAGTTTGAATGTGTGTGTGTGTGTGTGTGGTGTGTGCGTGTGCGTGTGTGTGTGTGTGTGTGTGTGTAGGGGGGTTATGATGGATGCATAACAGATGTGTAAATACAGTCCTCTATCATCCGAGATAGCCTGTGGGGCAGGTGTTTCCTGACAGCTGGGGAAAAACAATCATAAGGCCTGTGGCCAATGTCAAAAAGATTCAAATATTGCAAAAGCAGGAGCAGCATTTGATTGGGGACGATTGATGATGATGTTATCAGAAAGTGGAGTCCTTGAAGCTATTAAACTGGTGAAGGATTATAAAGATTGTGGCTTGATGTTAGTTTTTTTTAATGTGTGTGTGTGTGGGTGTGTATAGTATATCTTTGTTATGACGTTTCTGTTTGATGCAGTCTCAAAAATTACTTTGTCTGGCAGCTTTGCTTCTGCCGTTAGCATCAGATAAATATGGATTGGTAAAATATGAGACTTTCTCTGTAGCCATCTAATGGAAACATGGTAAATTATTGCACCTCTCCAGACCCAGAGTCGGGCCCATTTAAATCCAGAGGCTCATCGACAAATGTGAAACTTTATACAAGGTTTTAGTTTGAAAGGGTAGTTTTTCATGTAGCTGTGATTTTTGATGAACTTATCTATGAAATATAAGATATCTAAATGGAACTATGCAACCAGATATACACCACTGTCCACTTGATGTTTTCTACATTACGATTGTAAAACACTGCACAAATCCATTCAATTATTCCCCATAAGTTTAGCGTTATCCTAACTGAACTAATATTTTTTGCAAAACTCAACTAAATCCTCCGAGATGCCTACACATGCTTCATAGAGTAAAGCTGTTTAAAGATCTAAAAGGGCAATACCATAGAAGACCTTGTTCCATTATGAGTCTCAACATGAATCACATACACACTCCAGGTATACGACTTTCCAATAGAACTAATTCCCCTGGGTTGCAAATGAAACAATCTAAAAACGTTGCCGACAAGCTTCGTCTCTACATGACAGAATGTTCCTATTGAACATAATTTTGGAAATACAAATGAGTTGTATATGAATCTTTCATCAGTGAGACTGGGTTCTTTAGGGCACACGTGTCACTATAGCGACTTCATTTCACCTCGTCTGTGAAAATAGGTACTCTTTTCCCGGGATCATCTTTTAGGATACAGCTTGGACATAAATATGCAGGTATCTAGTTGCTACATTTATAAGAAAAAAAGAGGCTTCTCGGTTGTCTTCATGATGAAAATGGCATTGCCGACATTCAAAAAGTTACCTGGTGCCACTTTAAACCCTTGGACCAAATGTGTCTACGGTTACCCTTGTTGGCATCCTCCATTCCCATAGCCTGCCCGCAACCCCTCCAACATGGTGCCATCCCTTCATGTCCCTGATTCTTCTTTTATATCTTTAAATCTCTTTATGTTTCCTTTTGCATGAGCCTAGCAACCATTACAAACGGCACTCTTCTTCTACAGGAAGTCACTGGGAACATTCCAGGCTCCAGCAAATCCATGTCATTTGGGGCCATGATGGCTCAGCAGTAGAGTGTGCACATCCATGTTAGGGGTAGTGGATTCAATCCCACCACAGGGTGTCAGGTAGAGGATATCTGGCCTTAATCCCCCATGCTTGGTAAATGTGAGGGGGACCAGGACCTGGACTCTGACCCTGGGTTAACAGTCAGGAGAAATTGAAGGATGAGAAAAGGGTACACCCAGGCGAAAGAGAGATATGGAGAGAGGGCATCTTATATAAGATTGATTGATGGGCCTTTTTTAATCATCAGTTTATGAGCCAGATGGAGCTATTACCTCCAGACTGAGGTCGGTAGGATAAAGCCTAAGACGAATGGCAGCAACGTTGACAGGCAGTCCTGACTTCACTTTAAACACTTGCCTGGCTATCATTTTGTTTTAACACGGCAGTTGAAGAAGAGCCCAGAAGCTCAAACAGCTCAGGGAGGCTGTGGCAAGTATGATTAGGGTCCGTGTGCTATTACGATGTGATCCATACTCCACCATTCAAGGCTCGCTTCCACTTTGATGCTTTGTTCAACCCAAAGACATAACAGCAATCAATGTGGTGAAATGATCCATTTGCCTCCATAGATCAAGTGTGGGCTCTTTATGAATAGAGAGGAAAAGCTGAGCTATTAGTTCCAAGGACAGCTTTTATACTGCCTCCCCCGACACCGATAACTAATGCAAGGATGGACAGACTGAGAGGTACTGGGAGAGGATGGGAGAGTATTCCCTGAGCAGGGGAGAGATATCAAATGAAATCCTTCACCCCTTCTTCCCTTTATCCCCCCCTCCCTCTTTCCTTCAAGGGGAAATAAGACAGAGGCAAAGGAGTTGCCAAGGTCACGTTCTCTCTCCCTCCCTCGTTCATTCTTTGTTTCACTAAGAAATGTACACAAGCACAAGCAAACGCCATGAAAACATGTTCAGAGGAGTGAAATTAAAAGGTAATCTCTGCTAGTAACACACGTCTTGGTTGATTCGAAAGTGGTCATGTGACCGACCTCAATGTTATGCACACATGCACGTGTACGCGTGCACACATGTGCAGCATAGCTCAGGAGCTAGGGCAATTGTTTAGTGATTGGAGATCGGTAGTTCAATCCCCGGCCCCTGTAGACACAGTATCGGGGTGTCCTTGAGCAAGACAATGAATCCCTAACTGATCCCTGATGCCGGGGTTTGGTTACACTCACTGCAACCTTCTGATCACAGGATGGGTTAAATGAAGAGAACAAGCTCCACTAGCCTCGGTCATGTGGCAATGAAACACACACCACACACATAAATCTATATACATTATGGTATGTCAAATCCTTTTATGTGTCACGATTAGGCCCCGTGTTATGGGCGTGGACACCGACTTAAGATGGTGCATGGGGGGGATCATGGTTGGATGCTCTTCCTTGACATCCTGCAGTGGGTTCAAACCTGAAACATCTGACTCATCAGTTCCTGAAGCATGCAATCGACCACTGAGCAACCACGACCCCATAATGCATATAATGGGTGTGTGTAAGCACATGTACGCACATATGCACACAGGCACGCGCACGCACACACACATACACACACACACTCAAAACGAATATCCATTATGCATAAGGGTAATCTACTGCTTTACATTAATCATCAGCCCCATCACTTTAATCACTAATTATACATATCCACATTATATAAATCTCAATCAATTTCAAATTCAAACCATGACCCATATCATTACAGTAACTCCTCTTCCAAATAACAACCAACAAAACACCTCTAATTTGTAATATATTCTTTATCTAACCAATCCTTGAGTTACACAAATGGACAAATATAAAGAAGGACACCCACATGACAGACGCACAAGAGAGCATGGCAGACAGAAAGAGGGCGATGAACAAGAAATGGACTTACACATAACAGCTAACAGCAGGGGAATGGAGAAGTGGAGAACTGAAGATATCGGCATCGTCTCACTATCAATACAAATATAGCATTGCTTTTTAAATACGAACACATTACATGCACACATGCACAAACAAGAATGCATGGGAAGTATGGGTGCAAATAACAAGGTCAAGATGGATGCAAGTTTACACAAACCCACACCCACGAACTCTGAGGGCTGTGCTTATATCCTTGTCTTGTTATTGTGTCCTTTTCAGGGCAGGAAAATATGACAGGGGCTGCAGCTTTGGAGCCTAGTTAGAGGAAAATAGTGATGTTTTCTCAATATCTAATCCTTTTCACTGTGTCTGAAGGACCAAAACCTCCATCCAGCAACCCTTCTCCCAACACCACAGCCATGGAGATATCCAAATTAGCCAGTATAAGCACAGGGTGATGCGGAGGGAGAAAGGCAAACAGACAGAGGAGAACACCGCATTTTTAGCATCATTTTGATTCCAAGTGTTCCAAATTACCAGCTTCCTTAAATAGCCGTGAATCACTGCCTGGTGAAATGAAATGGTTATATTACGGCTTGCTGTAAAGAGCTGCAGGACACAGGGGGAGGACAGTGACGCATGCGAACTTTATATATTCATTTTTTTGATTTCACACAGATATGCACATACGCAAACCCGCACACATACTCTTATCACAGAGTTAAGACCTGCGGAGAGTAAAAACAGAATCACCACCTTCTTGAATAACAATAATAATCATGTTTTACAGGATATCACCTGAAACCGTTCTGCAACCTCCTGTATTACTAACATGCTTTGACAGCAGGGTGACAGTGTCCCCGTGAGTCCTCTTATCAAAGAAGCAGCACTGAAACCAGGAATGAAGCAGAGATACAGCTGGAGTTCATATACAGGTTGTGCTTGTCACATGCCTGTTGAGCTTCTGCACAGGTGCTCTGAACAAAGAAGATCCTTTTTATGATCTGTCCTCAGTGATGGGGAGCAGGTGCAGTGTGATGGCATCATCTGGGGCAGGCTTTCTGCATAAAGCACAACTGTTTCCTAATAGCAATGAAACCCAGTGAAAACTAACTAAATATAATAATAAAATAGGTCAATGAAGAAGAAACTTTATTCATTTGTCATTATATTTGTATATGATCAAATGTGTTCTCTGCATTTAACAAGGAGGCATCATTCAGGAGCTAGGGTGGTTGGTCATCTAGTAATCGGAGACTGGTGGTTCAATCCCCAGTCCCCACAGAAAGCGTGTCAAACTGTCTTTGGGCAAGACACTGAACCTCCAACTGCTCAAGCCCTGAGATGGAATGGTGACCTGTCCAGAGTGTTTCCCTGCCTTTCACCCAATGAGTGCTGGGATAGGCTCCAGCATGAGTCTGTGACCTGACTTTGGATATACAATTGACAGTAGATGGATGGTGTTGGATGGGTTGGAGGAGCAGTGACCCCTTACAAAGCCCAGGGACCAATTCCAGTTATTTCTCCTATTGCCTTAGTCAGGGGCACAGGCAAGAGTATAACCCTAACATCTGTCTATTTTCTGGAGGGAGCGGGGCATTTTTTACCTTAATTTGATAGGATAGTCAAGAGAGAGACAGAAAGGACAGGGGAGAGAGAGGAGTGACATGCAGCAAGGGGCCTGGGCGGGATTTGAACCCAGGTCACTGTGGTAAGGACTCAGTACTATGTGGTACAGGTGAGCTACTGGGGCGCCCACACATGCATATCTTTTTGATGATGGGAGGAAACCGGAGCACCTGGGGGAAACCCATGCAGACATGGAGAGAACGTGAAAACTCAACATAGAAAGGCCCTCACATTGCCAGGGATTTGAACCCAGGACCTTTTTCCTGTGAGGCAACAGCGCTAGCCACTGGGCCACCATGCCGCCACACAAGGATGTAGACATGGGTTTAGTCAGGGGCGGCATAGCTCAGTGGGTAGAGTGGTCATCTGGCAATCTGAAGGTTGCAGGATCGATTCCTGGTCCTGCATATAGCATGTCAAGGTGTTGGCAGCTCACTGCTCCTATACAATAGGATAGGTCAAAATGCAGAGAAATCGAAATTTCCCCTTGTGGGACTGATAAGGGAATCTATTTGTTTTAAATTCATATTATCATAGTCCTCAGCGTACTCCACAAAGGGATGACTAGTAAATACCTAAAATAGGAGAAGGCAGAGTGTTGGCCTAAAGGGAGATGATTTGAAAGAGTTTGACAAGGCAAACATAAATATGATAGGACAAAAGGTTGCTTTGGTCAAGCAAGACCCACGCTTTGAGAAAGTTCAGCCGTATATAATGAGAGTCAGGGTAAGTGAAAGGGAAGAGAGGCAGTGCATTTCAGGATTCGTCACCATTGTTGCATTGAATTAGAAGCAGAAGCAGAAACAGTAAATATGTTGGATATGTGGGGTGACGTGGCTCAGGAGGTAGAGCGGGCCGTCTGGTAATCATTGGTTCAATACCCAGCTCCTTCAGATAGCGTGTTGAAGTGTTCTTGAGCAAGGCAATGGACCCCAAACTGCTCCCCATGTGCAATAGCTGTGAACTAGTCCTATATAATAGGATGGGTTAAATGCAAAGAATACATTTCATTGTGTGTGTGTACAGTCAGCAAATAGAGTGGCTCTCCTCTCCTTATAGATACAATGTGCAATGGAGAAACAGAGAGAGAGGGTTCTAGAACCAGGGGGAATCTGAAGACTTTAGAGAGCAGAACCTGAGGTGTGACGATGACAATGCAAGTGAGAGAGAAAGAGAGAGAGAGCGAGAGAGAGGGGGGGCAGTAGTCGGGGTAGCATGTTCTGGATGGTTCTCCGAGTGGAAGAAGGGCTCAGATAGAGAAACCACTAACAGGAAACTGGTTGAGCTGAGGCCTGTGGGAGATTTCTGACTCCACGGGGTTCCCTCAACTCTTCAAAGGACCATGAGGAAACCAGCAAGCATCCGCACGCGCACACACCACACGCACACGCACACACACACACAAACACACACACACACACACACACACACACACACAAACACACAAACACGCCTTCACTGGATGGATTACAGCCACGGTTTGTTTTCTGCCTCGGCCATCAATGTTGCCGGACAGAAAACAAACCTGTCCCAGTTTCGTCTTGGCTGTCTGGTTTATGACCGTATCTGCTTTCACTCTCTGACCATTTATCTTGCTGTAGCCACAAACCATCACAACGTGAGGTAGTAGTTGTTGTACTTTCTCTTTAAGACAAAAAGCCTGGCATAACTGATCCTCAAATACATCCAACGGCGTGACTCTCCTCTGTTAGCGTATCAATGCAGTTATTTGACACACAATACATACACACAGATACTCTGCTGTCCCACATGTTGAAAGTGATGTAAAAAGAGAAGCCCATGTCCATGCAACACATGCAACAGTGTTCAGATCTCCACCGGGAGGTTAAACAAAGCTCTATTAATTCATCATTGTGGTTCTCTACCATTAACCTATCCTATAGCGCCAATTTCCCCCGTAGAACTAACAAAGGAATATGTTATCTTAACAGGAGCCGTGAGAGGCTGCAATGCTCAGAGACAAACTCCAGTTCTTTTTCCTTTTGCCTTGCTTAGGAGCACAGACAGGAGTATGAACCTGAACATACGGGTGCTTTTGATGGTGGAAAGAAACCCATCCAAACATGGGGAGAACATGGAGACTCCACACAGAAAGGGCTTGGGAAGGGATTTAAACCCAAGACCTTCTTGTTGTGAGGCAACAGTGCTAACCACTGGGCCACCATGTTGCCCATTTCTGACACTGAACACAACCAAAAAGCTCCTTTCTAAAGTACTTGCTGAAATATCCTCAATACATTAAAGCTCAATGTTGTTGGAAATTATAATCATTTTTTCCTGAAATGTTGAGATTTTTTCCCCCTTTACCAGTCTCACAAGGGGTAAATTGTAATTTTCTGTGTTTGACCCATCCTATTATATAGGAGCAGTAGGCAACCAGCATGTGGCTACCCAGGGAGCCATTAGGGGTTCAGTTTCTTGCTCAAAGCCACCTCGACATGCTTTCTGCAGGACCGAGGATCAAACCTACAACCTTCTGATCACCAGATGACCGCTCTACCCAATAAGCTATGCTAGCCCCATTTACACATATACAGATGTGCAAAAGTCCAACATTTGCTAGAGCAAGAGAGAAAGAGAGAAGGGGGGAGACCAATGCAGGGCAAATCTCCGAGCAAAAAGAGGAGAAAAACAAGATTCAGGAGGTTTTAAAGGAATTAAGGGATCAGGACTTGGTAAGTGATTTGAGGGAGAGCCTACTGCGATGTGGAGAGGAAACAGCCCCATAGGCATACTATATGTCTCTGGGATCACCAGGATTATGAAGCACTGAACAGGCAAAAAGTGTCAACAGGATGCTGATGTGTCTCTGTATGATGACACTCAGAGTGTGGCCAAAGAAGGCGTCCTTTTCTAGATGACTAGGAAATATTCAAACATGAAACCCCCTGACTCGTCTTTTTCACTTTTCCTCTCATTGACCGATCAAATTATCTTACATCCTCATTTTAATTCACCACAGCTTTCAGTCTACATTTGCCAGGATGAGGATAATGTGTCAAATGAAATACAGCTGTGGTATAATAAAATAGTACAACACACACAGCAGTTTTCTTTCCTGTCTCATATGAACAGTCGTGTTTGGTAAGTAAGCCTTGGAAGATGGGAAATGGCATCTATAAATTCCGATTGCATTACGTCTATGTAATTCCGACTTAAAACTTTTGGTTTAATGGCTGTCAGTGAGTTCTCTTTATTTTCCCGTGTTGTCTTTTCTCTCCTAATTGACAATATACAGCATAACTTTGTTCTTACTGTCACCATCTACTTTGGCTCCCTTGTCTTGCATTCTCATTACCCTATGCAGCCTCCAAGTATAATAGCTAGTATAACTATCAGCTCTCTGCATCCACTCAGGCACACTGTCACAAGAAAGACTGCCACAGCCACAAATCCTTCTGACGTGTTCATTTTCCTGTAGTGCTGCAGACCCAGGCGTGGTTTAGGAACATGAACTGAATTACATTAAAAAGAGGATTCATGTGTGAGGCTGCCAGTGGGCATTCATACCCAGGGTGAAAATGCAGACCAACACAAAACACAGGGCTCTCTTTTCCCAGCTTGACAACAGGTCTGCCCTGACAGTAAAGACCGCACATTCCCATGAAACACACATCCCAGGATCCAGAAAGGTCACATGGATACAACTAAGACTGTGGCTAAACTATAACAATTACCATGTAACTGGTCCTCCTGGAAAGAGGCATGCACAACAGTACCAACACTAATCAGAGGCATGCTTTGGAGCAACTCATGAAACTGTCTTGTTGTTTTTTAACAGCCATCATTTATATCCAGCAACATTTAACTATGTATTTTGATCCATGCTTAATAATCCAGGTAAGGGAAATCGGTTCAACTGGATCAGAAGTTTAAACTTCGGATCCACTTAAACAGATTCACCTTTTTGTGATTTAACTATGTAGCCTTTAGTCCTAACATC
>OMLC01097313.1:0-13606 GCA_900302585.1 Regalecus glesne
TATAGTCAACTGCTTATCCAAAGTCGGGTCGCAGGGGAACTGGAGCCTATCTCAGTTCTCATTGGGGGAAAGGCAGCGATACACCCTTGAAGAGTCGCCAGTCCACCACACATCAGAGCAATTAGGGGATCAGTGTCTTTCTCAATGACACTTCAACACGCTTCTCTGCAGGTGTGAGGCTCGAACCTGAAACCTTCTGATTGCCAGATAACTCCTCTACCCGCTGAGCTATCCTGCCCCCCCCCCCACACACACAAGCTTTTACAAGGAAACCACCAACAGAACGGAGACTGCTGACCAAGCTTGAAAGAAATAACTTTTAAATACTGGATTATTTCACTCCTTCCTTATTTGTTGAGCACTCTCAGTTCTGTTGGTGGTTTCTTATACATATGTACACAAAGGTGGATTGTGTCAAGCATGAAATAGGCTTGCCCTGAATAAGATTGGAAGAAATTACCTGAATTACTGGATTTTTTTTTTGTGCTCACATAAGACTTCTTCAAATATTTCACAACACATCTGATGTGAAATTTTAGATCATAGACTCATTGACATTATCATATATACATTTTTTTCATCCCAGTGTGACAACATCCACATTACCCTGTTCCTCTGAACTTACTGGGGTCGTTGAGTTGGTGCTGCTTTGCCAATGCTGTCCTCTTGCCTTTCATAGAGAGCCTCACCCCACAGCAGCTATGCGGCCCCACCAGGCCCACAGGCCTGCCATTCTGTGGGAGCAGGAGTCCTCCCCTGGTGTTGGTCACACGGACTGGTACAATCTCCATACGAGGCACCCTCATAGTGGAAGCAGGGTTGTAAAAGTTCTTAGAGAGCTGAAGGCTGACTGGTCCTGGGGAGGGCTGGGGGCGAATCGGGGGTCTTGGTGTTGGCGAGGAAGGGGAGGCACGCAGGGTGTGCTGACATGGCAACAAAGTCTGATCAATACTGCAGTTCTGACACTTGGTGCCACCATTGATGGTTGTGTTACACTTCCCACACAAGGTGGGATAGATGTTCGGCCGGAGGGGCTGCTGAGAGAAAAAAACATGTGTAAGGTTCAAGAAGAAAGGTCAATCTTCTCTTAAGACTCAGCCAGGACTGAGTATTGGAGTATTTCAGATTACAAACACCAGTTTAAAATGTTCTGTAGAAAAAAACTCTACACACCTGTCAAGGTGAAATGTTTTTGTAATGGAAGAAAATTAAACCTAGATCAATCATGTCAGAACTTTTTCCACTGTTTTTGAGATTGAAAACTATAGCAATAAAATGAAAAAATAATCAAACTAGTTAAACTGGATAAAAACTAATTCCAACTGGATTTATTTTATTGGGAACGTTTTCAATTTGTATTTGGTGATGGTTACCAAGCCTATTTCATTCCCAGTACAAATCTGTCATGCCTGTAAAGTTTAAGTCTGTCCCTCTTACAGGTTATCTGAAAATGGAAATCCAATTAAAAGAGACATCTCAGTATTCCAATATTACATCACATTACATTATAGGCATTTAGCAGACGCTCTTATCCAGAGCGACGGACATCAAGTGAGCAATTAGGAGTTCAGTGTCTTGCTGAAAGACACCTCAACATACTATGTGCAGGACCGGGAATATAATATATACAGCTGAGTTTTTGGTGCGTGATTCACCATTCAGATCCCAAAAAACGGATCATCTACCACCAACACCACATCTAGGACAGGTGTAAAAGAGAAATGAAATAAATGTCTTTAGAGATGTTCAGAAATAATGGAACAAGGGCATCAGAGGGGGAACAATAGAATGGTGAGGACGCAAGGAGTAGAAGTGAGGAAGGTGGATGAGTTTTAATACTTGGGGTCAACTGTTCAAATTAACAGGGAGTGTGGTGAAGAATAGAGTACAGGAAGGGGGAAGAAGAGTGTCAGGGGTGATTTGTGGCAGAAGGGTACCCACAAAAGTGAAAGGGAAGGTTTACAAGATGATGATGAGAGCAGCTATGTTGTCTGGTGTAGAGATAGTAGAAGTAACAAAAAGACAGGAGTAGTCTAAGGAATTAAACAGGCAACCTTTGGAATACAAGCCAATTTCTTTAAACTTTAGTGGCTTGCTCTAGGGAGACAAGATGGCAGAGATAGATTCAAATTAGGAATATCCTCAGTTACAAATCCCCAGCCTCTGACATCCAGGCAAGCGTAGGTTAAGTCCTGTCCTGCCCCACCAGACCACACCGGCCAATCACCATCCTTCTCACCTCTGTTGGTTTAACGGAGGAGGGGAAGCTGCAGCAGCCTTCCTGTAATGGTTTTCTCTTTTGATGGATACGCCGCTTGATGTTCAGGTTGTCATCTGGAGGGAGCAGCGGGAGAAACAATTTTATTCACTTGTTCACAAATACTGTTTAGAAGTAGTGGAATAAAAAAGACAACCACAAAAAACATCCCCTTACCAATCTAGTCGATCACTCATCCATCATCCATTCATTTAACAGTCCATCTGACTATCAACCATACACATTCATCCATATGAATATCCATTCATTTACCCATGGATCAAGATAAGATAAGATATTCCTTCAATAATGCCGCAGGGGGAAATTGAAGTGTCTTGAAGAAGCAGAAAAGTAAAGACAGGAGAATAAACTAACAAACGCCATCTGCTAGAGACATCACTCCTCTAACTTACAACCCGTAGATAGATTTTAGTTTCTTAGGGTCCAGAAACAATCCCCCGCTATGGCTGGTTTAGTGTAGCTGAAAATAATTTGGAAGGGGCAGAGTGTCTGTGTAGAATACCGACTGTTACATTAGCTAAATAACTCGTAGAGAGTCTCTTTGTGCAGTTCGGCCCAGTTAAATATGTGGTGCTATTTGAAAATCATTAAACCTTTGTGTAGACCAAAACTTAAGCAAACAGACTGTCCTATGTTACCAGGACACTGTCTTTCTTTAACTGTGGCTATTCCCACTGTTTTCTTGGCCTGCCTTTGTGCCCAGTGTTTAGCTCGAAAATAAAACAGCCAACCTGCTAAGATGTTGAAAGATAATGGAAATTGCTTGTGGGAAAAGTTCATGGCCAAGGTCACCTTGGTGCAAAAACATCTAATCATTCTGGTATTCAGGGAGTCGGCACAGCTAGAGAGCCTTTTATTAGCTATCCTCCCTGCGCTCGCCTGTGTCAGCCAGCCAGCCAGCTACCAGCGAGGCCCTTCCTCCTCTTTTAGGAGCTTTAAGGATTAATCTGGAAGGCCGGCTATCACCCTCTATGCCAGCCCAGATCTGCAGTTTTACAGACTGCAGACAACCACTGTTGGCTCTGTTATCACTGCTTAGTACTCACAAAGATGCACATACATACACACATGCGCAGACAGACACACAGCAGATACACCACACGTTATTGTATTAAGACTGCAGGCATATACCTGCATAATTCCATAAAATCACCACACAGATTCTACTGATGCGCTGCACAAAAAATATCCACTGTACAACACTGAACAGAAAACTTAGACAAACCACATATTGCACATCTGCGCTTTGTTACACAAACACATGACCATAAACACATGCTTAAAGCACTCATATAAACACAAAGTGCAGTCACCCACAATGTGAGTTACTGCAGCAGCAACATACATACAGACAGACAGACAGACCTCATCTGTGCTGCCCTCATAACCAGAAAACAGTGTACCACCAGATATCTGGATGTAATCATAAAAAAAACCTTGCTTATGTTCTGAAGGTGGAGGATGCAGTGTGTGAGCGGGTCATGGTACCTGATATCTCTGGACAGGTAAGAATGATGCTGTCAACCTCTACTGCTGGCTGCGTGATGGAGAAATCATCCCTGCAAGAGAGAAAGACCACGGTCAAACCACCACATTCACTTCCAGAACAATCAGCTTCACAAAACAAAGCTATCTGAGGTGGGCAGCTATGTTTTAACAGTTGATTCCAGAGTGATTTGTTAGCCTCTCAACAAGAGAACAAAACAGATATAATCCTCATATTTTCATAATCACACAAGAAAAAAGATGATTAACTTAACCAAATGTAATAGCATCAAGCTAACTCCTAGGTGTTGATTTCAATTACTTAGGCTGATGTCTGTAATGAAACCTTCCCACAGATTCAGTAGAAGGTGTGAGGGAGCATCACTAGTATTTCACAATCAGTTGAGATAATCACCCAAAAGGGCTGTAAATTAAAGTTACAACCCCAACAGAAAAATACAATTACAGTCCTAACAAACCCTTTTGAATGGCCTTATTTCAGAGTATTTAATCTGAATGAGCATTCACTGATATGATGCACGTACTTCATGCATTTTGTCAAAACTGTTGTTAAATTTTTGGCAGCACAGTGTTAAAGGGGAAACATTCCAGAATACCACAAACCAACAACCAAAACATGTCTTTATGCATGCTGGATAATCCAGGTAAGGAAAGCACAAAAAAGTTCAATCATTGGTTTTGATTGTTTACGCAACTTTATTGTAGTCAGCTTAGACTGTGGACCCCAATGTGCACAAACATTTTATGGGACTGTTGCTCTAACCTGAAAAAACGGCATCAGGGCCTGCATCCACGATCACACAACTTCCCACCGGCCAAGCAAATTACATAGCCACAAACAGTTAAGGAAACGCAGATTCATGTTTTGAGGAGCAGCTCAACCAAAAAGGCCAAAAGGGCTGTTGCTCGGGCATCAATATCCTGTACTTGTGCACATCCTTGAGTGAAGATGTCACCTGTATGAGTGACGAAACATTTCTCTCAAGAAAACGTTGTGTCCACATGGGCCGATTCAACCTTTTCTGTAACAAACAGAAAAGTGGCCCTTTTACTAGATGGTGTATAGGTGCTTGAAGGTCAAGGAAGCCACAAATGGCAACTAGGTACATATATACATTTATGGCAGCCTTAGGTACAATGTATGAAGTATCCACAGTATCATTCCTCTATCAGAAAACAGGCACATGGAGTTAACTGCACTCCGTCTTAGTCATGACAACAACCAGACCAAGAGGCTGAGTGGATTCCCAAAGCCATCTCTATGGAATCCAAGTCTTACCTTTCCTTCAAATCAAGGCTGCTTGAAGACAAAAGTGACAGGAAAAACATCTCACTGATGCAGAATAACCCTAATTCAATTCCATCAAAACACATGGCATATGGTCTACACTCCAAACCAGGGTTAGATCTACGACGTAAGAAACCAAAGGTACATCCGTTTAGTCTGTACTGATGCCAAGTTTTTGTATAAAAAAAAAGAAAATCTTCATCCTTTTTCCCCACCTGAATTCCCAGAGTTGTATGACAGAATAAGGTAGTGATCAACGATCTCTTGTGGTTGCAGTGACTCAAAGCCTTTGAAAAACCTGCTTTACACCGTAATTGACTGCTAACTCCTCAGCTGGTTTTTCACCCAAGTCCAAGCACTGGAGAAGAGGAGATACACAGGAAGTGCCTCTGTACTTTCCCTTCTCCCAGTAAGGAAAAGATGGGTGGTTTGTCACAGAGTCTTTACACCAGAGAACAGGAGATAAGCCTGGTGGAGATCTGCACTCTAAGTGGACTTTTCTAGTGCAGAGAGAAAAGCGGTGTGGGTTTACTGTGACAGATAAGTAGATGGCACACTAATATTTTTTTCTTTAGTTTTCCAGTCAAGTAAATGATAGTTTGTTAGCCTCATAGTATAGTATCAGAAAGGGTTGACATCTCGTACTGGCAAAGCAGGCCATCAGATCCATTTCTTAAAATCACAGTGACCAAAGAAAAATCCTGAGCCAAACTCAAGATATGAGCATGCATCAAGACAAGATATGGAAGTGTTTTTGTTATTTTTCCCTAGCTTATTAATGTGCTTTCATTCTCTGTAACTAATAAGTTTAAAAGCTGGAGATTGGTCTTTGAGTTTTTAAGTGTTTAAGCTAGCTATCACATTATTTTCTTGGAAATGGGATTGTTATTGTTATTTTCATTACTGAATGTGGAAGCACTAATCTTCCACTTTGCAGCCTCACAGGGATGGGCTGGAATACATTGAGCCTAGGTAAGAAGCACATTAAATAAAAGCATGGTTTCTGGTATATTACACATTTGAGCTGTTACAGATTTCATAAAAGGTACTCGTACTGCTTAACAAAGAGATTTCCCTGGAGAATCCCAGCAGGCTTTGAAGGAACAAGAACACAGACTCTTTCAGGGCTGGATTTCAATGAAGGTATCTCCTACCTTTGTACTGGTTTCCTAACTGGAGAGGAAACGTAAGCGTGCTGAAAGTGCCGTCCTTGTAAGACAAGCCCTTGAGACGGAGTGGGACTGATGACTACATAGTTGGTTCTGTTGGGCATTGGGGAGGATGTTGCTACTGCTTGGGTAACCTCACTGGAGGGGAGGAAAGGAGTGCAACACTTTGTCAAACATGGCTCCAAAACACATGTAAAGACTTATCATGATAAGCATTATTTGTTCAGGGTTAGAGAGTTTTAATCAACAGCAAACAAGGGCATAACTGCCAAACATAAGATTCAAAACAACACACAGAAATAGCAATAAAGAAAAACACAGCAGGAAAGAATACAAGAGGCACAACCAGATGAGAAAGCCAGACCGAAAACAGCAGGGCTACAGAATACTGTCAAAATCAGACCTCAAGATAAATCTAACCAAATACCAAGACAATTACAATGTGATGATAGTGTGTGGAAGACAATTGGTGCTTTCATAAGATATTTAGCCAGCAGAAAGCGTTGATAAAGGATCATTAACAATGTGGATGTGATGACCAAGCAAATGGAGGGATTTATTGTTTATTTCACTCAGCTGAAACAGTGAAATAAACTCAGAAATAAGCTCTCACTTAACTGTAATGCAGCCTTTAAGACCATGGAATGGTAACATTGGAGCTATGTCACCATATTACCAGATCCAAAATCCCACAACACATCTAGTCTCACATAACTGTAGATGTTATGTTGAAAAACTGGGTGTCTGTTTGGGCAACTTCCTGTCAGATGCCCAACTAGTGCACAAGCTAATCAAAGAGAGGATCAGGACAACAGCTGCCTAAGTGTAAATCAGTGGTGGTTCTGTATATGGCTGCGCAAGAAATTGGTCCACCCTAAGGATCGGGTCCCCCAGCACAAACACATTAGGCCAGGACTCCAGCTGAACAGATTCACCTCTTTTTGTGATTTCCCTACCTGGATTATTGAGCATGCATCAAGACATGGTTGTTTTTGGTTATTATAACAACTGTATTTTCTATAAGGGTGTATTGATGCATGCTCAATAATCCAGGTAAGGGAAATCATAAAAAAGGTGAATCAGTTCAACTGGATCCAGTTGAACTGATTCTCCTTTTTTTGTGCTCTATAAGGGTGGGGACGCCTACAGTCAGCTTAAACTGAATCGGTCTCCTGTATGAATGACAACATGATTCTCTCAGTAAACATTTACATCCACATTAACTGATTCACCATTTCTGGGATTTCCTTACAAATGGTAAATGGACTTGATCTCATATTTCACTTTAATAGTCTAGTGACTACTCAAACCACTTAATGAATGGCTCACATTTACTGACTTGCGCAGCGGAATACGAACCCGCAACGCCTGACTCCTAGGCATGAGTTCTACCTGCTGATCCACTGCGGCTGCTAATTCTTACCTGGATTACTGAGTGCCTAAAGACATTTGGGCTGTTAATGTTCTGTTTTTGTCATAGATCTCATTGTATTGAATGCCATTTCTTATTGCCCAGTATTTACACATCTAGTTTGCATTTAGAAAAAGAAAATGTTTTAGTAATTAAGAGTTGATAATAGCTTAGCTTTACAGGGGAAAAGAGAGTTAGCATCTCTATGCTAAATCTCTTAAGTCAACAGTTAAAGATAATGTTATTACAGTTACCACAGATTTTTATTATTCTACATTGAATGGCATTGCTTTAATTTACCATTTTGTTCTCATTGTTTTAAAAGTGTGTGTTCCGACTGAAAATGTTGCCCAGGATTAAAATAAAGTACAATCATTCTATTTGAGTTTCCCCCTATTGTTTTATAAAAAGAACCAAAAAATTAAAATTTCCATGACTTGGCAACGTTATTGGAAGTTTTTGTATTCTGCCAGGCAGTTGATAACTTTCACCTGTGATGCAAGGTTTAAAACTTCTAATTTGATGTCTGGAATGCCCAACAGAATCGAGAATCCATAGCACTGTGCAGACAGAGGACAGGAGTTGGACAACTGCTGATCTTTGTAATGGGAAAACACCAACAGAATAAACACAATGGCAAATGACATACCTGGGCCGCTTGACTGGTCCTACTTTGCTCACAGGCCTTGCGTGACTATTTGGCCTGTTCTCATACGTTCTCAGTGAGTCGGATGAAGAGAAGTGCCTTAGGGTGGGGGACTAGAAAGGAGACAAGAGGCACAATTTACATGTAAATAGAAATTAATATGAGCCTATCTGTGGGTTATATGAACATATGCTGCGGGTTTGATCCCACTGTGGTACACCAGGAAGAGCATTCAACCTTAATTCACCATGCTCCATGTAAGCCGTGTCCATCCCCAAAATGTGGGGATGGACACGGACTTGTCTGTCAAAGACAGACATTGCAAACAGGGCATTGATTAAAGTTTGAATCTTGCAGCATTAAACACACTGACCGATTTTATGTGGTTTCTTGTGTAAAATTATCTTACTATAAATGAGTGCAGTTTGCTCTAGAGGTTAGCCACACTAGCTGTCGGGCATGCTAAGGCCACTAGGTCCTGGCAAGTGAGTAAACTTTTTCATGGACTATTTGAACAGCTCAATGCTTCCAGGATTTAATAAGTGTGGCATCAAAACCATTGTTTGATAGCAAATATGATTTTATCCACAGACAACCTTGACAAGGAACACACACTGCCCCTCCATTCCTCATGCCAGTAAGAAAAAAGGAGTCATTTGAGATGACAACCTTTGTACTTGTCCTGAGCTAACTCCGCTAACCGTACTAGCAAGCTGTTTGGGATGTCTCGGCAATGTCAGCTCTGCAATGGCAAGAGCCAGCCAGAGTTTGGCATCTAATGTGGCACCAGCGAGAGGACTGATCCAAGAACCCCGCAGCCTGCTGGGAGCTACACAACAATACCGGGAATAAGAATGATGGGGGAGGGGACGGAAGGGATAACAAAGAGAGAAAGGGAGGGAGGAAGGGAAGAGATAGAGCAGGAGAGAGATAAGTGGAGAGAGGAGCGATAGTCCAGCTCAGGAAAACATATTACCTTTTTTCCCTTGGGGGAGGTCGGCTGATGTCGACTCATCTCCTCCATGGTCACCACAGAAGAGCTGTTCAGGAGAACAAGAGGCAGAATAAGAAAGGCTCTGAGTCCTGTGTGTGTGTATATGTTTTGTGTTGAGTGTCGATCATCTCTGCCCATTCCACAATGTAAAATAACGTTCAGTGACTGCGTGTTAAGTAACGTGTGTTTGTTGGTGTGCAATTGTGTGTTTCTAACACGGGTATAATAAAATAACATAAAAATAACAGAGGCTTATGAGGGTTCTATATAATTCTCTAGACAACACAGAGAACTTAATTGCAGGCGTAGCTGTGACTGCATCTGATTGGCCGCATGGCCCACACTACAAAAAGGCAAAGTGAGCTCATCTCAGAGACTCAAGCTGCTGATCAAATTGCATTGGTGGGGTCTTTTACTGCAGCCGGAGAGAGAGAGAGAGATGTGGGGAAAATTGATGGCGGTGCATTGCTTTGGGAAGGTGGTGGGTGGTAGAGAAAACTAGGTCCGGGGAAGTGCTTACTCATGTCTCCTCTCCTCCTCGCTGTCATCGGAGAGAGAGAAGCTCCAGTTCTGCTTGTAGCCGCTGTCAGGCCTGGTCTCTGACCTATCCAGGGCTTTAAACACAGCAGACAAGTCTCAAATCAGCATCAGCTCTCATCACTTCAGAGTAAGGATGGAATAGATTATCGTGTCTTAAACTAAGAGTACGTACACAAAATCATGTGGAAGTGTAGGACTAGCATGATTTTGTTAGCATAGCATCCAACATAGGACTTTATTCTATTCTCCATTTATAGAACCAGCTCGTGGTTTAGCAGGGTTCTCGGTGGGAATCCAGTATCGATAATGGTATCCCTTACCAATACTGCTAAAAAGTGCCTTTTCTCATGGTGTAAAAAAATGATTTTTATTGCTGGAAATGACCAAATGACACCCTTATTTGATAGACCCGAATGTTAGTACCAACCAGATGACATAGTATGCATGACGGTCACAAACTGCATCATGTAGTCATTAACAGCGTTGACGAGTTTCAAATGGTTGACGTTGACTTTTAACACTTGTGTTGACCAGCCAGCCTTCAGCCTTTCCTGGTAGGACGTGTGGCCTCCCCTGGCTGACTGTATTGCTCCCTGTGGAAAATTATGTATGGTTGTTTATGTGACCTGTGGCATCGCTAGTACAGACTTGATCGATCCAGTCAGTAGTTCACATTTCATAACATGCTTAAACGCATCGGTACTCAAAACGTATCCTCAACACAACTGGTTTCTTTTTTCTGTAACCCAGTCCCTGGCAGGCAGGGACACCGTCTGGAAGGGGCACTTTGGACATGCTTGGTCAATCATTTCAAATGACCAACTGCTCAACAGCCAGCAAGGGAAGCTTTTATATTTATGTTCGCGTTTTTTCTCTTCCATATTTAAACCATCACCTTACTGACACTCGAAACACAACTGTAAGGAAAGCAGCTAAATAATGTTTTGCTGGTCTGGTTTGACATTTAGCACCAGACAAGATGTTCAGTCTGTTTACAGCTATCAATAAATAGGACATGATGTCATATCTTGTCCTCTGTTGAAGGGAAGCCCAAGTAGAAACCTGAATGGCCATCAGAGTAAAGAGGCTGGGTGAAAGAAGTAAAGATGTCTCTGGAAATGTTTTCTTTAGGTAAACTGGTTCATCCCCCATTGCATAGGAGGACTAAACAACACAAGAGAAAAATGGGATGAAAACGAATGGAGCCAGTCACTCACCTCCTACATAAAACGTTCAGTCAAATACATCACCAATGCCTTATATTGTTGTTCCCTACTACTACTGCTACTGTGGCCTCATCAAAGTTCATCATCCATCAATCCATCTGTCCACATTCTTCAAATGATGAGAATTAGCCTTGTGGCTAGATCTGGTATATTTGTCCTTCAGATGTCAATTGATCTGCACTGTCAATAAAACAAGGATTAACATTATCATTATGTCTCTTGTAGCTCCATTATAATCCTGTTATCCTTCGAGTGTCGTTTTATTCTGTGTACACATCATCCATTGCATGTCCGTCCGTCTTGGGAGAGAGATGCCTCCTCTCTTGCTCTCCCTGAGGTTTATTCTTTTCTCCCTGTTAAAGGTTTTTAAGGGAGTTGTTCCTTATCCCATGTGAGGGTCTGAGGATGTTGGGATTGTGTTAAATCCACTGAGGCCGATTTTTTAATTTTTTTTGATGATGGGCTTTACAAATAAAACTGACTGGACAACAGCTCCTATGTTTCTCTTGGAACATGATATTATCACCTGCTACAGGGATAGCTATCGGCTACTTTCTCTTCAGTTGGGCCAAAGTGCTTTCATTTTCATTGTACAAATTTACTTACCGGGTGTTGTTTTTAACAGTTTGTTATTACAACTCAAATTCAGTATGTTAGGTTAATCCAACATTTGAAATGGGTTAAATTCTCTTGCTGTGAGAGTTTAAAGAATAGATTTGAAGTAGTTGTACCAGTAAGTCTGTTGCAAGTGTATTTTGTTGTCATGCTTGAATCAGGTAAACCATTTGTACCAACTTCTCAGTACATGCAGCTTCAATAAATTCTACTCATCTTACATTAAGCCGTAACCAAAAAAAAGTGTCTAGATGTATACTTGATAATCCAGGTAGTCACAGGAAGGTGTATCAGTTCATGTGGACACTGCGTCCCATTGAGAGAGACATCTCACCACTCATACAGGTGACATCTTCAGTCTGAGCTGACTGAAGCATCTACACACCCTCATAAACAACACAGCTGCATAAGGACCAAAACTAAGGATGGTTTCATATACTAATTAGCCAATAAATAGAGTTACAGTGGTAAAGAGTACTATTCACAGAGGATTGGGGAATGGTTTCAATCAAGTCAAGTTGATTTCATTTTTATAGCCCATAATCAAAAATTAAAAATGTGGCTCAGTAAACTTTACACTAACACCACATCCTGTCCTCAGACCCTCGCATTGCTTTTGAGGATGGTGACAGATGTACTAAGCTGTCCCTCTGCCTCTCAAATCCAGAATTATTCCTATGTAGTGCAACAACAATTCAATTGTGAGTGCGGTTAACCTTATATTAAAAAGATAAGGCTGATAAATGGTTCTCATACATTTGGGAACGCAGTGGCTCAATGGCAGAGTGCACCTCCAAGCCAAGCATGGTGGGTTCGATCCCATCACGGCATATCAGGAAAAAAGGACATCCGGCCTTAATCTCCCATGCTTGGTAAATGTGAGGCATATGAGGTAAAGTGCTTTGAGTGGTCACTAGCCTAGAAGAGCGCTTTACAAAAATGAGTCCATTTACCATTTATTTACATTCCTTCTTTAAGAAATCAAATCTGCCAACTGAACAGTAGATGCCAAGACCAGAAACTCTGGTCGTGAGCTGCATTAAACAAACAATTCTCAGTCAAGAGGGAAAGATTCTCCTGGCAGCTTAAGACATTGTGACCATTGAAAAGTGTGTCATGTTTAACCTCATCATCAAATCACCCTGACATCTTTCATATTACCTTCCACATTTGGTTGATCACCACTTCAGATCATGTGCTTTAATTGTTGAGGACCTATTTGAGTCTTCTCCTTGCCCTACATTCACCTATCACCCATTGTGCCACAAACCAGTTCCCTGCTTTACAGTCACCCAAACTTGGCTCATTCCTTCCAATTCAAATCATAGGAAGGAATCTGGAGGAAAGCTAAATAAATGTCAAATAGATATTTGGTAAGCAGAAAAGTTCTCTCTACTCAGCGAACTATAACTAGTGAATACCAGTAGGGGTTACTGAATGGTACAAATTGAAACAGAATAAACTACTTAAAGACTCCTGTACAGTCAAATCTACAATCCATTACAAGGGCTTTGATAGAAGTTCATAGTCATCTCAGTCAAGACACACTTTCTACCATAAGTGCGTTTTTGTGTCACAATTAGTCCCCATGCTGTGGGTTTGGACACCCACACGACTATGACAAAGAAGGACCAGATCAGGAACCAGTATATCAGAGGAACAGCTCAGGGTGGAGGGTTTGGAGACAAAGCCAGAGAGACCAGACTGAGATGGTCTGGACATGTGTGGAGGAGAGATGCTGGTATACTGGGAGAAGGATGCTGGTATACTGGGAGAAGGATGCTGGTATACTGGGAGAAGGATGCAAGATGGAGCTGAGGAAGACCAAAGAGGAGGTTTATGATGTGGTGAGGGAGGACATGCAGGTGGCTGGTGAGACAGAGGAAGATGTAGAGGACAGGAAGAGATGGAGATGATGATCTGCTGTGGAGAC
>OMLC01097315.1:0-10059 GCA_900302585.1 Regalecus glesne
GTTCAACGTAATTTGAACCATTTTTGACAGAGTGTCTTTATGCATGCTGAATAATACAACTAAGGAGATCACATGAAGTTGAATCAGTTCATCAGGATACCGAATGTACTGAAAAAAATCGTTTCGTCACTTATACAAGTGATTTCTAGTGGAACTGATCACAGCCACACAATCAGTCCTTCACAACAATACGATGGACCCAGTAGCAGAACTGAGGAAAGTTTCAGCCTGCCTCAGCGATGGGGCTGCCATCCAACATCACCAGAGATGAGAGGAATGCACTCACAACTCTCAGGACAAAAACATCATCATCCGTCCAGCAGACAAAGCCATATGTACTGTTGTGTTAAACCAGACCAACTACTTACGACCATGTACTTCTCATACAGGGAACAGTACAACGGGGAGAAACACGGGTGTACTATGGACCCGCCCCTTTCAACTGTTGTGGCCAACGTGTCTATGGAGGAAGTGGAAAAGAGGCTCTGACATCCTATCCAGGAACACCTCCTAGCCATTGGTTCAAATTTGTGGATGATACCGGAGTTCAAATTAAATCTCAGGACGTACCACATTTCACTGATCATATTAATTCAGTGGACAACCACATCAAGTTCACCAGGGAGGATGTGAAATACGACAAGTCGGCCTTGTTAGAACGTGAGATTAAAATTGGTGATGGGAGAGATTTGATGGTGGATGTTTACCATAAACCCACACATATGGATCAGAACTTAAGGTACTGGGAGCCATCAGGACTCCAGTTAATGTTCATCGTGGTTGAAAACAATCGTTGGTTTCGGATGTTGTGCCACTGTACTGTTTATAAAGATGGGGCCACCTCAAGTCAGTTGAGACTGAGGGGGACACTTAGATGAGTGACAAAAGGTTGTGTCCAGATGAACTGATTCAACTTTCTGTGATTTTGACGAAGTCGTGGCTGAAAAATTGTCCTTTTTATGACCTTGCCCCAATTACTCCCAAAATATTATCAGGTCAGGGGACCAGGTCAGCCAGAATCAAAAACCAAACTCTTTGGGGTACTTTTGCTTATCTGAGTATTTTCAGTTATTTATGAGACAACGGGATCAACGTAGCCGTTTACCTGACCAAGCACACAGCATTTAAGTAATAAAGAACAAAAAAGAACGAAAATGCCCTTGGCATGGAGAAGACAGATGATTAATCCTCAAAGAACTGTGCAGTTCATGGCTCCAGTGTTGGGCAGCCAGTGGACAAGGCAGATGATGACATAGAAAATCTCAAAGGCATTGGCCATGTAAAGTGATGGTCAACTGAACAGAGACACGAGCCAAGGAATGCCTCCGAAAACCACGGCTAGTGGGGCGGGAGGGAGCGCCAACTAGGAAAAAAACAAATCAGGCAGCCTCTGATATAAGGCCTGCGGGTCTGTTGGGTTTTACCGTGGCCTATCTCAGTCTGAGCGTAGGTGCCGATGATCTCCAGATTCCAGGCAGGCATGAAGAAGCGGTCCATCTGCTCTGGGGTGGCCTGGTTGAGTAGGGTGGGCAGGAACATGGCCAGATGGAGATCCAGGGGCTCCGGTCTGCCACAGTGCACACAGCTGGGCCGGCGGGTCAGGGTCAAATGGTACAGTGGTGGAGCAGGAAGGGAGGAAAGATAGCATGCGGGGTTGCAGAGAGGAGATGTGACCGGGATTTGTATGTGTTTGAAATTGGACTCAACACGTAGAGAGTCCAGCCCGGCGGGGTCACAAACAGATGAAGATGAGTATGGGTAAGTTTGAAGGTATCGACATCAGAGACAACATGTAAAGGCGTTGCAGGTGAGAGTTGAAGGGACGGACAGTTGAGATTTGTGGAAGTGTTAAGTTCAGAGACAAATGAGAAGACAAAAAAAAAGTCATGAGCAACTCGTGTAAAGTGATCACGTGATCATTTCAAACCCAGCAACTGATCTCCTGTGTGCACGCGACAGTCTCATTACATTTTGATGATTAACTCACGTACAGCATGCCACTACACCTTGAATCACTGGCAATTGGACACAATTAAACACAGCAGAGTGAAGGGAAGCGAAGGACGAGCGAGACCCGTTTCAACGTGAACATGACACCATGTATGATACTTGTTCAGGCTCATTCAGGGGTGGCTCCTGGAGCTGTGACGAGTCAGCGTGTGCTCTTTTGATGGAGAGGACTCAAACATACATGGACAAACCTCAGCAGAACCCCGGACAAACAGCAGGGCATATTCTACCATGCTCTGCATTTACAGTACTGGCAAATAAAGCTAAATGATAACATTTCCTCACTTCAACAGGAGCGCCCCGGCTCTGTCTTCATGTCCTTCAATTCTACAGCCAACTGGTTTAAGGGCGAGTGAGGTCACAACAGAGTCAATCTGGAGCTATGCTGGCTTCTCTAGAGAGGAAAACCAGTCCACATCTGGTCTTTCAGCACATTAGATGGTCCAGTGGCTCCACTTCGCTACGTCAACACAGAGCTACCAAACCACATGTTCAGTGGCTTCATACTATTCATCCCCCCCACTAGCCGGCTCATGTTTCGCTGCGTTTCACACGTGGAAATCAAAACGTAGGATTTTTTTCAAACTCCTCAACAAGATTGATATACACGTTCTCTGATCTGTCCACATAAAAGTATTCACATGTCTTCAGAAATATAGGGAGAGGTCTGTTTTTACATGTCACCATTTGTCCCCGCATTGTGGGGGTGGAGACGGACTTGGATGGAGCTGGGAGGGATTAAGGCTTGATGGCCTTCCTGATACCGCACAGTGGGTTCAAAACCCACTGCCTCTGGCTCGTCAGCTCCTGAGGCGTGCAGTCTACCGTCCATCACTATTGGACAATTTTTTTAAAACTGCTTGGTTGAGAATTCCTTATCCACTTTACATCAGAACTTGGGTCAGCTGTACTCCTCTTTAGAGATGCCACACTTATTTTGTTAACAAAGTGAACCTTTGGTTGCCCACTGCTCCTATACAATAGGATGGGTTAAACGCAAACAAGTTTCACTGTAGGAATGTAACGACCAGGTAAAGGGGCTTTCCTTTGCCATCGACCTTTGGCAAACTTCTGTATGGGAAATATGTTGAGGTATGAGGTGAGGTGAAAGCTTTCCGACGGTGACTGACTTGGCCTAGATTTCCTCTGACCAAACTTTTTGGGCTCTCGGATAACAATGGGCCTATCAGGGATTTTAAGACTGAACAATATGACATCTGAACTAAAAGCAGGACGAGTCATTTGCGGAAAATGAAAATTATAAGACCTCTGATGCTATGGACAGCAAACACAGACAAACAGCACAGGGAGTACACCCCACAGTAAAAAGGTCTGAATAGCAGGCAGAAAACTTTGGTAAAATAAGGTTCAGAATAAATAAATGGTAAATAAAATGAATATCAATAGTAATAATAAATTAATGATAGAATAAATAAATGCAAATTTGTGAAACCATGTTTTTAGAAACGATTTGAACAATGGTAAAAATCAAGCAAGATTAAGGTATAGACAAATCCCGGAAGTTAAAAAAAAATCTGAGTTGCAGTAGAAAAGTGGGGAGATGGAGAAAAAAAAGGTCTCCCAACATGGAGACAAAAGGCTTTGCCGAAAGTTTGACAATTCTTTGAATCTGGCCCAGGTTCATTATTTCAGCCCACCCTGTTCAGGCCATGGAAGTGCCCGTTTTCCTGAGGTATGGTAATGAGGAAGGGAAGTTACTGATCCGGTCACTCCGGAGCTAAAGTCTTAGCGAATGCGAGGCCTAAGCAGAATTGATCGATACAGATATAAAAGCCAACAAAGAACAACTTGGGGTTTTTACAAGGCCAAAGAGATCTGTCAAAGTACTACGACGAGTCACCAGCCATGAAAATAACCACTGTCGGACTGGCACAGCTTGACCCAAACGCCACATAAACGCTGCTCTTGTCCGATCATGCCCAAATGAAGTAGCACACGGCGATTAACGCTAATGTCAGTCAGCTCTTACAGACCATGAACAGAATAGAGGACAGTTTAAGACTGAAAACAGGACTGACCGTGGCCCAACTCAGTTTGGGCATAGGTACCCAGGGCCAACATGGACTCGGTCAGGGGGACCCATTTCTGCAACTGTTCAGGGTCACACTGGCTGTACAGGGTCGGGAGGAACATGACGAAGTGTAGACCCAACGGATCGTGGAGGTTGCCCAATAACACACTGGGTGAAGGGAAGGGATGAGATGCAGTAGTTAAGGCTTTGACTAGTCGGTCTAACAACTCAAGAGAACCACGACATTTTCTTAAGTGTCATGCAAGCCCCTGAAGGCTCTAGCATGTTATACATTTGATCTATTTTATTTGATCAGCACATGCTTATCTACCCATGGTGGTTCAGGATGTGGTTCAACGGAAATCATCATAATTTGAAACATCACCTCAGGTTCAAACACACAGCTTCTGGCTTGTCAGTTCCTGAAGCGTGTACTCTACCGCTAAGCTACCGTGACCCTGTGGGACCTGAAAACATGCATATCATCATTCAGCTGTAGCTGCTATGATCCAGGACAAAAGACACCTCTGCAGCTGTTCACTGTGGTATGAACACCAATGGGAGTAAAGTGGATGAGACATGTGTCCTGTGCTCCATTTCTTCTACTTGCATATTTAAAAGATATTTCTACTGGCACCTGGCGGCTTGATTTGCCCATTTTCTGACCCTATCCCTTATTCCCCATTTCTTGGTGCAATGAAGCACACTTACACTAGACTGAGGCAACCTGAAACGCTCTACAATCTCCTTTGGTAGCGTCCAAACACATCTACTAAATACTGACTCTTGATATCGTTTTGGGTGAAGGAAATCTGCGATATGAGTAAAAAGTAAATGCACTGCTCTACAGAATGAGGAAATGTCTGAATGCTCTGCGCGCAAGCATTTGTCTAGAAAAAAATGATAGGTAGTACATTAGCATGGGACGTCACATGGTGCTATGTTGAAACCAGGAGAAAGGTGAAAGCCCTTTGGCCAACAGCAGTATTGATTAGCTAGTGACGCCACCTTGCTACACTCCAAAAACACAGGAACTGAAATCTTAGGAGTCTACAGTGTAGACTCTACACAGGCCAGTAGACATGGCAATCCTTCATCATGTTGGAGAGGGGGAAAAACAAGGTGCACTTGCTTTTCAAACCTTTTATTTTAGATCAGATGTTGAGGAGAGGCCCGTTCAATTGGCAACTTTCCCTATTGTTCATAAGCCAACCTATGAAAACTTTCCGCATATTTATTAGCTGCATTAGAAAGTAACACAAACCCTCAAACTCCAGTTCAAATTTATCATAATTTGTGTTGAAATACAATACAATTATTTTACTCTGACTCAAGGACGAGAGACACAAGATCTCACCATCCCCGCACAGTCTGTACACAGAACTCAAACATTATCTATAGACAACATGGAAAAGTACAAGATAAGACACCTATGTAAAGTGCATATGGGTGTGTCAGCTGTTCAGTAACCTAACTGCCTGTGGAAAGACTATTACTCAGATGTGTGGAGTGTGATCTGATGCTCCAGAAAAGTTTTTAGAGGGAAGGAGTGAGAAAAGAACCTGAGCGGGGTGCCTGGTTACCTTAATGACGTTTTTCCGCTATCCTCCTGCAGTGACTGGTGTGAATATCATCAAATTGTGTTGGTTTCTTATCAATGATTTTCTCTGCTGTCCTTACAATTCTCTGAATCAGTCTTCTGTCAGGTTGCCAAACGATGCTCTGATACAGCCGGTCAAGACACCCGATAGTACTGCGATCAAAGTTAATGATTGATACTAAAACCAAATCTTGTCCAAGACGCTTCAGAAAATAGTCTCTGCTGTGCCTTCTCCAAGATGCATCTGGTTTTGGTATCAGATTTCAAACTCACTTCTGCCTACAATTGAGCCCGGCCTTCACAAGCATACCATGTGCAACGGTTACATAGTCCTTGCCTGTCAAACCTGAACATTCATTGATCATATGAAACTTCCATTTTGTGTGTGCCCCATTACCTCTTATAGCAGTAGATTTCTTCCGGGTCTGCAATGTTGTACTCCCTGAGCTTCTGGATCATCTGGGCACTTTTTTTAATAGCCTGGTCATAGCGTTCGCTGCGGGACAGGAAGTTAGGGTCCTCATGATGAAAGTCTGGGTCATTGATGACCAGCAACTCTACAGAAAACAGTGGAAATCAATACACTGAGCTCACGATAGGTCGAGATAGCAATTAGTTAAGGAAGTTAGTTAGGGAGGTAGTTTGAGGTCACTGATAACTTTGTACGAGTGCTGCATTGAGAACCTCTGTGGAAGCACACATTTTGAATTTTAGAAAAAGAAGATGCAGCAGCTTTATTATTTTTTAACTGTACATAAATACAGCAAAATGTCTTCTCTACATTTAACCAAGGAGGAAACAAGGCACTCAGAGGAAACCCACACAGACACAGGGAGAAGCAGAAAAGACCAGGGACGGGCTTCGAACCCAGAACCTTCTTGCTCTGAGCAACACTGCTGACCACTTAAACAAGTAATCGATGCAAAACTGAGACTGGGGAAGTGGGGGGAACATATGTAACGCCATTCCCTTCTGCCAAAACCCGTCCTTAGAGGGACATTTTAAGTCAGACAGACAACAGTTAACTTAGTTCAAACAAAGTTCTGGTGTTTAGGTCGTCGGTGAATAATGCAAAACAATCCTGTTGGTGACGAGATGTTACATGTCAGCAGGATGACCCTTCTACCAATCGAACCTCGTTGTACTTTAAATCCACACTGATCCCGATCCGTAACAAAAACGAACTTCACCTAGTGCTCTGGCTAGTTAGTTGCCCTTGCTAGCGTTAGCCGGTAAGCTAGCTAGTAGGGACGCTGTTCTCAGGAACTGCGTAGCAGTTCTTAGATCTGTATTCTACACCAGAAAATAGACAAAACTCACCTATTTCTCGCCTTCTTTTGGTCTTTTCGGGGCCACCATCCAGAATCTGGGTGAGCTTTTCGACGTCAAAGGACGCGTTTCCCCGCTCTCTCTGGATATCAGGGTTCATCGCTGGAGTGGTGCCTCGTTAAAAACAGAGTAAAGTGCGACTGGGATGGTGTCGTGTCGTGTAAAGTGATGGCTGTACTGCTGGCATGGATGGAGGCCGGCTAGTGTTATGGTCAGGCGGAGTGATACTGATCACATGATGGAGGACGGGGCGGAAAGAGGACACAGAAACAAGCGCACCCTCCCGCCCTTTCGCCCGGGGCTCATTCCTGCAGGGTTCGTAATGGAGTGGGGCCACCATATGGCTGAATGCGGGGCCAGGGCATACTGTTCTGACCTCTGACAAATCATCTGGCCTGAGTTGATCTGCCTGATTAAATACAGATGCATGGAGTTAAGGAGGCAGCATTGCTCAGTAGGTTCAGTAGAGAAACCCCGTGGCATTTGGAAGGTTGCAGGGTTCAATCCTGAGACCTGCAAAGAAGTGTGTTATTGAGTGACCTGGGATTCAGAATTCCGATCAATGGGTGGCGGTATTGCACCTCAGAGGTAGAAAAGAATCGCTCTTTAAGCGCATGAAGAAGAATGAAATAGAAAACGTAGAAGAAGAGTTTGACCCCTTTAGGCGGAAGTGACGTCGAATAACATTCGCTATTTAGCTGTTGTTTTTAGTCATGCTTCCAGCAACTGCCGTTTATCGTTTTCCCTGGGAAATCAACGCCAGAGAAGTGAAGGAAGGAGATTCCGTGAGAACCTTCGGGAGGTCAGTTGTATCTATGGCTGTGATCATGATGTTTTTTAGATCGTGCTCCACTTGCGGTATGAAACGGAGTGTCTTTGGCTGAAAGCTTAAGAGTCTAAGAGGCTGAAGTCTAAATTCAAACTAGCCTTCGTCACAATCCTGTCCGGTCTAGTAATTCTCGTTGGCTCTTCCAGACTGACCTACTACCAGCATGAGGAGTCCAGAGCTGTGCTGTCAGCCCAGCATGCTTCAGTTCAACACCAAGTGGCGGTCAAGACATTGTTTGTGGAGCCCTTTGACCCAATACTCGGGGCCCAGTACATAGTTCTGGGCGAGATAGAAGAAGCTAAGGGTAAGGAGAACCGGTTGATGGCCCACTTAAAGCAGTAAACATTTAGTATACAAAACATATCAAAGTGACCTTTAGCAGTAGCCTTTAGTCAAGTCCATTCCCTGCTCCAGCCCTGAGAAGGACCTGCTAAGGAATGTGAACATTGAAACAAACACCAAATTTCATCTCCCTTCAGTATGGTGGGGAATAATTAACGTTAATCCTTTCGATCTTTTTACCTGTTCAAACAATTGTTTGCATTGAAGAATACAAACCACTGCGCTTCCATGTCACTCACTGCTTGTGTACCTTGTCAGACACTGAGACCAACCTAGCTCATACCAGGCAGGAGTCCTGTCGTCTCACAAGCCCGGCCCACAGTTCAGGATACTTCCTGTATTCACTACCAAATGTACCGTGTGTTTCTGTGCCATTACCCTCATCGTGGTGTTGTTTTTGATTATCCACAGACGACGGTGTGATGATCTGTGCCCGTGTTCTGAACTGTGTGGACGGGGTGAACTTCGCCCTGCTTCAGAAGGCAATCCTTGAACAAAGGCAGTTTTTCATGGAAAGGGAGAGCAAAAAGACTGAAGTTCAACCCTGTGCAGATCCAACCTGACCTGGCTCTGCAGTTGGGTCGTGTTTAAAGCGGCTGCTTGTAACCCTACACACTCAGAAAAGCTAAACCAAGAAGGACAGTAGCGTCAAACTACACATTTTGAAATGATTTTTTAGAGAGCATTTTCCACCTTTACTTGATAGGATAGTCGAGAGAGACGGAAAAGGCAGGGAAGAGAGGATGACATGTCGCAAAGGGCCCTTCGATCTTACCTGATCCAGGAGATGGGTAGGGCTCATAGGTGGGTATTATTTTAGTCTTGAAGCAGAGTTACACTTAAATTAATTCCCTTGATGCTACACTTGATGCGCAGATACACAGAATGACAAAAAGCTGAATTGTATCTATCTGTTGGTGTTTATTCTGTGGAGGAATATCCATTGTATGTAATTTGGTACGGGCTCAGAAACACACCCTCTTCCTTCCTGGCACACTTCAGTAGGTGTCTGGTGGCTGTGAATCAGGTCAGAGATATATTTACTTTCATCAGCCCTACTTTTAGAGGTCCACATTGTGGGGGTGGACAAGCACCGAGATGACACGTGGGGGGTTGAGGTCGGGTGCCTTTCCTGATGCCATGCGGTGAGTTCAAACTCACAGCCTCTGACATGTCAGTTTCAAAAGTATGGGTTCTATCACCGGGCAACCACGGCTGTTTATCAGCTGTAGTTTATTCCACCTAAAGAAAAATTATATACTATTAATATTTGTATGTTTCTGAAAACAGAATCCAATAAAGTTTTACTTGATATAAATTCTGAGAAACTTCCCTATTGTATCTACTACTACACATGCCACTGGCTGCTCCCGTCAGGGGTCACCACAGCAGATCATCATCTCCATCTCTTCCTGTCCTCTACATCTTCCTCTGTCTCACCAGCCACCTGCATGTCCTCCCTCACCACATCATAAACCTCCTCTTTGGTCTTCCTCTTCTCCTCTTGTCTGGCAGCTCCATATTCAGCATCCTTCTCCCAGTATACCAGCATCATTCTCCCAGTATACCAGCATCTCTCTCCCAGTATACCAGCATCCTTCTCCCAGTATACCAGCATCTCTCCTCCCAGTATACCAGCATCCTTCTCCCAGTATACCAGCATCTCTCCTCCACACATGTCCAGACCATCTCAGTCTGGTCTCTCTGGCTTTGTCTCCAAACCCTCCACCCTGAGCTGTTCCTCTAATATACTGGTTCCTGATCTGGTCCTTCTTCATCACTCCCAATGTAAATCTCAGCATCTTCACCTCCTCCACCTCCAGCTCCACCTCCTGTCTGTCTGTCAGTGCTGCTGTCTCCACACCAGACAACATAGCTGGTCTCACCACCATCTGTAGACCTTCCCTTTCACTCTGC
>OMLC01097318.1:0-10707 GCA_900302585.1 Regalecus glesne
AGAGAGAGAGTGACAGATAGACAGAGAGACAGTGAGAGAGAGAGAGAGAGACAGAGAGACAGAGAGAGAGAGAGAGAGAGAGAGAGAGAGAGAGAGAGAGAGAGAGAGAGAGAGAGAGAGAGAGAGAGAGAGAGAGAGAGCGAGAGAGAGAAAGAGAGAGACAGAGAGAGAGAGAGAGAGACAGAGAGAGAGAGAGAGAGAGAGACAAAGAGAGAGACAGAGAGAGAGAGAGAGAGAGAGAGAGAGAGAGAGAGAGAGAGAGAGAGAGAGAGAGAGAGTCCCATCCCTCTGCCAGCTCTATAGTCAGGTTGCTGGCATGTAGAAGTCTCTAATAAACCATACAATATCACATTAACATCCAAGGTCCACTAATAATGGGTCTGGCAACTGGCATGCAGAGGATATATTACACTTACACACACATATACAGCCATGTGAACACATTCACTGTAAGTGCCCACTATGTCTTCATTGACTATTTAATTCCTCAGCTGATATCTGTTGCCGCTGAAGAATTATTGAGCTTGTCAGCACCCATTAATTTATACTGTATCATAAATTAAGTAATGCAAGCTGTATTTTATCACTTTTCACTGCAATAAATGGTGCCAGTCTTCCAGAGGCTAGGTCTACTTTACTATACGGTACGTCACACCCGACAGTCTTCTGTTCTGTTTTCCTTGATTAAAACCCTGGAGAGAGAAATAAATGGATCACAGATAAATCAGCCTCAGTTGGGTGCTTGCAAGTCTAACTAGGATGTGCAGCTGAGTTCTCACCCTTCAAGCAAGTAACTTCTTGCTTATCCATAGACACGTATATCTAGCTGATTGCCCGAAGTACAAATCTACACTTCATGTTGTAACTGCTGTAGCTGTAGACTTCACATAATAATCAGTTGTCTTGAGTCGGCCCAATGTCCTTGATGATCTGGGCAATAGACACTACAGTCTTGTCAGGGGTGTAATAGAAATCTTGTTAAGAGTATGATTTACTAAAAGATAAATAAGTATCTCAGTCTTGTCAAGATTGCGGTTGAACTGCAGGGCAGATATCTGACTGGGATGCCACTGAGAGAGAAAGACATCAGTATGAACAACCTGAGGGAAGATGGAATAGATTTCAGTGTCACTGGATTTGTATTTGTTTGTAAAGTTGCAAGATATATTGGTAACTAAAGGATTTAGTGAAGAGAAAAACAAAACAGGGGGTCCCAGGTCTATGACCAGGATAGGATGCATGATGATAAACTACATCATTTATGATAACCGAGGTCTAACACAATGGAAGAAAACTAAAAGATGAACTTGCTGACCCCAAGATAGGCAATTGGGACCTGGTGGAAAAATTGCAAATAAGTCTGGAGATAGGATGGGGGAACAGTTACTGAAGAATGGAGTGAGTATCACAAGAAAAGACTGTCTTTACACCTTACTCTGAGCTCAGTTGGCTATTTTGTGAGAGGTATACATAGACCTCCCAATGATTAGTTCAGGCAATGCAAATAAAAGTCATTCTCTGCAAACAGTATTATTTTCTGCAAACTGGGAAATGTTGATTTATGTATATCGGATTTGCTTGATTTCCTCATTTGTAAGCTGAGAGTTTTTTGAGTAAATTGTTGCTCATAACAAAAGCCACAGCCGTTATCTATCAGCAATCAATTAACTGCTTGCGTTGCCATATGCCCTGACTGTTGCTGCAGCACCATTAGTGCTACTGTTGGAATAATCAGCCTTAAATTGGCCATCTTAAACAAGTGTCTGCCAAATGCAAAATAAAAAAATAAAAATGGCACTGGTTTCCTGCAGTGTGAGAGGAGGATGAAATATTATATGGTAGATGGTTATTGTTTGTGCTTTGGTTATGTAAATAAATAATGAATGATAAGTAGATTTCCTTATCAGTCCCACAAGGGTAAATTTGGAGTTCTCTGAATTGAGTGTGGTTGATGGTGAGGAATGGAGGTTGGAGGAGTCTTCGGCACATTAAATCTGTCTGAATGGGTTTTCATATTGTCACAACATGTTTTGCTCATGTTTTCACAATAGAGTTGAATCACAGTTTCTTCCTGATTCTGTCCATCTTGTTGCTTGCAGCAGACTCGCCAGTCGTCGTTTGACAGATTGGTTTTGACATAGAAAGCTATTTGTGTTTGTGTGTGCTTGTGTGCCTGTGCACGTGTGGATGAATAGTAGCTGGATAATCCATAAACCATTAGTGTAGACTGGTCCTTTCATGCCTGTATGGACCTGAAATATCTGTTGTTGATTCTCTTTGGAATCATCTGTCTTTCGTCCAATTGGAGATGGGATAGGAAGTTATATGGTAACAAAATGGTGCTTGTTCAGTGACAATTCACCGCATAACGTATAAAAAAGAAACAAACTTATTGGGAATTAAAGAAAAACAGCCTTATATTAGTTTAATAATTGCCCTTTGACATTTTGTAAATAAAATAGTATAAATACAATAATAAAAACAGTTTTGTATGTTAAGACATTAATCTATGTGATTATTAGGGGCTGTAGTAGTTCAGAGTGCGTGCTTCGGGAACCAACATCCCAGAGGCAGCAGGTTCAAACCCACTGTGGGGCATCAGGAAGGGCATCCAGCTTTAATCTCCCAAACTTCATTTAAGTTTGTATCCAGCCCCACAATGTGGGTACTAATAGTGACATGTAAACTTGACCTCTCAATCTATGTAGATATATATATAATGTTTTGGCTGAAAATCGAGTTGAAGACAATAGGCCATGGAATATTTGATGTAATTTAATTTAGTTTGGAGCCCAAAGAACCTGAATCTACACTATACACAGTCAATCATTATCAAATTTCAGAACCTTTTTCCTCTGCATTTTTTGCCTTTATTGGATAGCTGACAGTGGGGCCCATGGTAGCTCAGTGATGGAGCGTATGCTTTTGGAACTGACGAGCTACTGTGTTCGAACTGTTCGAACCCACCATGGGGCGTCAGGAAGGGCATCCAGCCTTAATCTCCCAATCTCCATCTAAGTGAAGTGTAGGGTAGGACTAAGGGAGAAGAGAGATTGGTATGGCCTATGCAATAAGGGTCCCTCAACTAGATTTAAACCAGGGACTTTGTGGTTATGTAGCATGCTCCATAACCATTTTTCCACAGGGATGCACCAGAAACCTTGCCTGCCAAGAAAGCACATTTACTAGTTTTCATTATTCCTCAGCCAATGTATTATGGAAGGAAACCAGTGATATTGAAGTTATCATTGGAACTGGTAGAACTCAAATTCATGAGGATATCAATCACCCTAGCCATAGTGGATGATTGAATATGAGAGAGATACAGTGAATGGACCAGAAGTCTCACATGAGGGGATTTACCATTGGTTTTTTTCTTCTGATATCTCCTTTAGTCCAAGAAGCTTCCTCTGCTGATTCTATTAGAGGTGGACTTGCTGGACCTCTGATCAACCAATTAACCATGCAACTTCAAAAAGTCACTGGGAAAAGTTTGAGATTTAAAGAAGTTCAATTTCAGAAGCCAAATAACAAGACCATGGTTTGCTAGCCTTCATATAGAAGGTAGTAGTAGGCTTTGGTGCTATATTTTTCCAGGTGTTGACATTGTCATTAATGACATAGAAAAGCATTGATTTTAAAGTGTAAAGCTGAGTTTAGAGTTAATGAGATTCATGAAAGCAACATAAAATAAAATCACTAATATCACTAATAACTGACTGTGATTGATTGGATTAATTACTTTCACTTTTAATACCAAACATTTCAGAGAATCAGTGTGGAGGTTGGACCTTAATCATATCTAGATAAAGAAAATCGTGGCATGTGCTTATTTAAAGCCATCCTCAACCCTTGGCATGAACTAATTCACAAATAAACTTCCAGAACAGTATCACTTATTGTCAACATCCATCTCCCACCGTCATCAATAAAGAGGCCAGACCTCCCTGTTGGGGGGCTCAGGATAAATCACCTCAGCATTTCTACATCCGTCACTCTCAATTAACCTCCAGCCTCTCAAGAGAGTAACACTAAAGGCAAGCGCCAACAGATGGAGAAAATATTGTGGGTGGAGGTAACCCAAAAGGTTTTGAGAGCTGGGCTTGTGAGTGCAAGCTTCCCAGGTTGAGTTCTGGATTGTATGGGGGGAAATGTTGTCATGATCTCCTCTCATCACTCAATACAAAAACACTAGACAATTAAGAAACTAATTATAGCTGATTTGGACACTAAAACTGATTTTCAAAATCCTGGAGAGGCTTTACTGGTCTGCATAAAATAAGGCAGGTCATCTGAAACGCTACCAGTAAGAGTGGTGCTTTGTCTTTTCACAGTTGGTAGGGTTATGGCACTATATACCTTGAGCATGGCACTAATAGTCAAGTATTTGATTCCCTCTGGGGCCACTCATACTGTAATGAGATACAATCATTTAGTGTAAGAACTTTGTTTCCTTGGACTAGAAAAGCGCTGTAAAATGCAGTCATTTCATTTACAAAAGTCATATTAGGCACAGTAAGTAGAGTAGGGCTGCAGTAGTAGGTACCCCAGAGCATAGGCTTCGAGAACTGATGAACCAGAGGCAACGGATTTGAACCCACTGCGGTGCGTCAGGTCCCCCTAAAATGTGGGGACCAATCGTTACATGTAAAATGGACCTCTCAGTGCTGCAGCAATAGGCTTGGTAGAACCACATTTGGTTTTCTGCCATTGACTTCAAGCAAAGACAGTAGACATGCTGTCAGTGAGATTATCAAAAGAATGCACATTAATTTAAGGTGTTTTGACACAACTATCTTAATTCTGTGGATAGGGACCATATGGTCCTTCTCATCAACTGCCCTCCCCATTACCGTCTTCAGCATTTTCTCCAGTGCACAGGGTAACACATGTGAAAGTGTATTGGCACAGTGTACAAAGGAACTAAGACTCATTAATTGTCCTATTTTGCATATGGTCTGATGAGGGTTTCAAACTATCTAAATTTTGTTTCTTATATAATAATAATCCCCTTTATAGAGACCATGCATGAACAATTAGAAGGTAAATTTGTCAGATTTTTTTGCCACCAGGATCATTTTCATCCTCTGTCATAAACAATTAAGGGTTCAGTGTCTTGCTCAAGGACACTTAGAAATGCTTTCTGATGGAACAGGGGATCACACCACCAATTTTCTGATTACTAAACAACTGCCCTAGCTCCTGAACTATCCTGGCCCCAACTTGTGTTTATTTCAGGGTTTTTTGCTAAAGCCGTCTTTTTTGTCAGAACAATTGGGACAGTAGATGTTTCTACATGGCTGCTCACCAGTTGCCTACTAAACTGAAATGAAAGCTAAGGGTCTGGTTGGTAGGACTCAGGTCCAGGCAGAACAGGCAAGCAGGCTGCTCTGACTCTACCCGTGCTCCAACCGGACCAAAGGGCTGTCAGGAGAGTAGAGCTGGACTGGAAAATCTAATTGCTCTTCAATTGATTATAGCCCCAGCCATTGGCAGACCCCAGACCCCGTCCTACAACCATTAAAAAATCCTGGCTTGCTCCCCACTCTATTTAAGGAATCTGTATGCCTTTTAACAATTATGTGTGTTCAACATTATGTGAGAGGTTCAAAACTAGTTCAACTCAGAGTGAAGAATAGCTTTCACTCATCTCAAAAGACTTCATATAAAAACCAACACTCTTTAAAAAATAGATTACCATAGAGACCATGTAATAATGACTTGTAGATGAGTTGATGGAGCACAAAGTACTCTAAGAAGGAACACGTCCTTTTACCGAGTTGTAGAAAAATCCTCCAAACCATCATAAGATGAGAAAATTACTGCATTCAAACATGCCATTTGTGTAATTTATGCCTGACAATTCAGTTATGGGATCATTTCCCTGGGTTTCTACCATCTATATTGAGCCTGATGCCCAATGTTTTGTCTACCACTAACAGGCATTTCTGTATGCCGTGCACTGCACGTGTAAATAAATAAATAGATTCCCTTCTCAGTCCTACAGGGGGAAATTTAGATTCTCTGCATTTTAACCTCTCCTATGGTGTAGGAGCAGTGAGCTGACAACATGTAGCACTCGGGGAGCAGTTAGGAGTTCAGTGTCTTGCTCAAGGACACCTCGATATACTTTCTGCAGGGCTGGGGATCAAACCTATAACCTTCCGATTGCCAGATAACCCCTCTACCCATTGAGCTATGCCGCCTGTAGTAAATGATGACTCGCCTAATGCTGTGAAAGTTCGATCCATATTCTAAGATGCCCATACTTAGAACTAATTTATCCTCCGAGGCTCTTCAAACTAAATGTTAAGGTGGTATTTGCTTGTTCTCTATGAGTATTTAATCTCGTTTTTATAAAGCATTGAATGACCTTCTTTTCGGGGCTGTGCGGTAGCTCAGTGGTTGAGTGCGCACTTTGGGAACTGATGAACTGATATTTGAACCCACTGCGGGGCATCATGAAGGGCATCTGACCTTAATCCCCCAAACCACATCTAAGTCTGTGTCCACCACCAAAATGTGAGGGATTAAGCATGACGTGTAAAACGGATCTCTCATTGAATCACCATCTTCGCACAGAGCACTCAACATATTATTGGTGCATAGAAAGAATCTGCTGCATGAGCAGTACAGGCAAATGAGGCCACTGCAAGTGAGCACTCCTGTCAGTTTCTTTCACAGGTCTCACAGGAATTGTAAATGTCCCATTTTTAAACAGGACCGTCATTTTGCCCTGCACCGCAAATTAGTTTCGGGGTTCACTCGACTTTTCCAACAGAGCACTGCAAAAAATATTATTGTCCAATTTGACATAAAAGGAGTAAACAATGAGGAATTTAATTATTTAAAGTTCGATAAGAGTGCCTATGGGATGGACAAGTCCAAAAAACACCAGAGAGGTTCTTTTAATGTGTCACAATTAGTCCCTATGTTGTTGGGGTGGACCTGGATTTAGACAGGGCATGGGAGATTAAGCCTGGATGCCCTTCCTGATGCCCCAAAGTGGGTTCCAAACTGCTGCACCTGGCTTGTCGGTTCCCAAAGTATGCACACTACCACTGAGGTACCTTGCTCCCCCACCCCGATGTCCAAAAAATACCAATTTTTTTGTTTTACTTGTATCGTTTTGGAGGTTTACCTGTAAATATCTTTAACTATGCACACGTCTGTAACATCTGCTGTCCCTGGAAGCTCCCCTGGCATGACATTTCACTTGGAACAGCACCGCTGAGCCCTCCACAGTTATAGAGTGGGGAAGTGAGTGAAAGAGAACAACAGCAGGGAGGGAGAGGAAGGAAAAGGGACTAGAGGGTGAGAGGTGTGGCATGTACTCAGCTAGAGGTCTTGCCTTCTCACAGTCAGCATCTTGTTACGGTCTCATCCACAAATGGAGAGGGACAGGTGTGCTACCATGTCAGCTCAGCTGCCTCACTACATGCATACTCATTGCAGTTTAGATTTCCTGCTGATTTTTGCAAGCAAGAGCACCACAACTCAGTTGTTATTTTGACTTGGTTTAAATGGTGGGTGATGAGTCAGATTGTAGTATATCCTATGGTCGTATTGTCTTTCAAAGGCATTGAAATTTGGATATTGTCATGTCGTAATACACAGTTTAGTTGTCTCATTAAATGATAATAAGAATGAGAAAGGTCCATATTTACATGTCATGGTTATTCCCCATGTTCTGGGGGTGGATATGGACCCTGATAAAGCCTGGGGGTAATTAAGACCTGATAACCCTCTTGACACCTTGCTGTGAGATAAAACCTGCGACACGTGCAATTTCATTTCCTGACATACATGCTCTGCCACTGAGCTACTGTGGCCCTAACGGACACAATATGCTTGTTTCATTTGTTTCATTCTGTTGGTGCAATTTATCTCCATCTCTATATTATGCACTTTAGAATGATATAGTACAATTTTATCACTTATAGCAAATTATTTAGCCAGACCCCTTGACTATAGGTCTGACTGCACTTTGGGAACTATTGGTTCACATGATAGTCTAGGTTTTGCCTCAACTAGCGCAGTGTCTTTTTGGATGTATCTCCCTCTGACCACAATGTGGTTTGGAATGGCAGAGGGACACTGTTCAGCTGGTCACTAGGGGAAGAATTTCTTTGTCTGTCTCTGTATTTTTATATGTATGTATGTATGTTGGTCCTTTGTTCTTCTCAACAATCACCGAGCCAAACAATTGCACACGCAATGCTGCACATTGTTCGGTCCTCAGCAACACACCCACCAAGTGTGAAGTTGATCAGTCGAGAGGTTGTCAAGAAAATCAGAGGACATACATACAGAATAACAGGGATTCCTTCCATTTTAGTACGATGAACATGCCAGAATTCTTAAATTCACTAATAATGGTGGTATGTGCCTAGATTTCCTGTAAAAATAGCTGATATTCTACTGACCAATTAGCCTAAATGTCCTTCATCTTGTGTTTCAGGTGTAGCAGCACCAGTGTCGTGACTGTTCTGTGATAAATGCCATCCTGCCCCTAGCATTGTATGGGTTTTTCTCTTCAGCCAAAGGTGAGTGTAACATCTTTCCCAACAGGTCAGTTTGATATACTGCAAACAATACATTTATGTCACACATGTATGGTCTGTCTTTGGCTTTCAGCATGAACATAACCTTTGTCTACCTTATTTCAGATGTTAAGATGTTTGCATTTGAGGTGTTAGATTCACATGCAAAGACATACTGACATGGGTTTCAAATTCTTAAAACACTGCTGATGAGATGGTCTATCTATTCATATTCAAGAGTTACACTTTTTTATTTCCATCCACTCATTTTCAGAAGAAAAAAAACAGTCCTCACTAAGTAGCTGTTACCTTTCTTTGCGCTGTTACCTTTACTTGCCTTTACCAAATGATATGGTGGAATTGTGGCTTCTGCATCCCTGAGACAGTCATAAAATTACTACAAAAATTTGAAATTTCCAAACATAGCATTACTATGTGGGGGCCATAGTAGCTCAGGGATAGACTGTGTGCTTCGGAAACTAATAAGTCAGTTGGCTGTGGGTTCAAACCCACCGCAGGTGTCAAGAAGGGTATCCAGCCTTGATTTCCCCATGCCAACAACCCCAGGAGTGGCTTTTACTGTTAACAGCCCTGACTCGCCAACAATTCCCCCTAGGTCATCAACCGCGAAGCCAGTGTGGGTCACGGTCCTCCCGTTGGTCAGTCAGTCAGTCAATAGTCCACTACTTAGTCTGACTCGTACCTCCTAACAGGCAACATGTCCCAACAGAAACAGAACATTAGAACATGTAAAAGTAACAACATGTCACAAAAAATTCTATATCGTAATCTTTTGCGTGGAATACCACAGAAGTGAGGCGCAAATATCCTTTAGTAAGACATTTAACCTCTAACTGCTCAAGCCTTGCAATGGAATAATGACCTGTCTTTGGTGTTTCCCCGTCTTTCACCCAATGACTGCTGGGATGGGGTCCAGCATAACACTGTGAGCCGACTTTTGATAAGCTGTTGATGATGGATGGATGGATTAATAGAAAGTTGAAAAATGATTTTGTCAAATGATCCGGGCATTTTAAGTTTAAAGAGTATTGTGGCACTGGTTTGGTCAATTTGTGATGAGTCTCCATGTATCAGTAAAGACCTCAGTGACAACTTCATATAGAAGAGTATCAAATACACCAGACATCACTGCTGTTCTCTCATCCTGGATCCTTTATGCACATCTAAAAAAACAGGATGTTCCTAAATTCTTTCAAACCACAGCAAAAACCTCTTCACAATTTCTTTTGGAAAATGTCTTTGCTTTTACTGTGTCTAAAGCACAGTGGCAGAATGATAGTTTCTTTGCCACCTGACAAACTTTTTGCACCCTGATTTCGGTTGCCTGGAAGCATTTGGTGAGGGTGGTTGCTTTGTTGCCAACAAAGGCTAACTGCCAGCCACTGTTTGGTCTGTTTGTCAGAAAGACTCTCTTTATTCTCTGAAAAACTGGAACATTGGGGTAACATGTTTTTCTATTACCATCACACTTAATCTTATTTCTTACCATTTAAATCAATCGCTTGAAAATCTTGGCTAGAGGTGATTGGCAAAAACAGAATCTGGCAGCTAGCAGGATCCCCCCCCTTCTATTTAGTCATATGATTTGACTGGCTCTTTGTTGAAGGAAGGGCATCGCTACTGTTTCAGCTGTCCATTGTGGGCACACGATATGGGCTGGCACCAGACTAAGACCAAAAGAATATCTGTACTCATCTGGAGACCTTTGAAAATGCTGTTTTCATGGCAAAAATGAGTAGAAGGATTCTATCCCCACAAGCATTTTTCCATCATTTTCAAAAATAAAAAATGCTGTCCACATTGAAATGTTGAGACCATAGAAAACACTGATGCTGCCTCTGTTGGATATGTGCCACCCCCCTAACTGTCTAACCCTGACAGGCCATAACAACAATGCATTTTACAAAAGCTCAAAAAGGAAGAAAAAGAAGATGTTTTTCAATTTTTGGCATAGCTCAGTGGGTATAGCGGTCGTCTGGCAATCAGAAAGTTGCAGGATCGATACCCGGTCCTCCATATAGCATATTGAAAATACAGAGAATTGCAAATTTCCCCATGTGGGACTGATAAGGGAATAATAATAATAATTATTATTATTATTATCATTATTATCATTATTATTACTATAATAATAATTATTATG
>OMLC01097319.1:0-15368 GCA_900302585.1 Regalecus glesne
CGTTTTGCTCCATCTCCCTGTGTGTGTAGTCACATGGGAGGTCTATTCTGTCTTTTTTAGCCAAGTGTTTGGCCGCGCCCTGTAGAAAAAGAATGGAGTCCACAGTTTCAGGCTTTAAACCACTCGGTCTAGCTTTGAGTAGACAACCAGCTGAGCTGACGGTGGGCTCACCGGATGCACTTGTTGCTCGGATGGGCCGCGTCGCACTTGCCAGCCCGGGGAGGAGAGGGTCCGTTTAATGGTGATCCCTCTAAAAGACAAGGACGTCCTCCTGGCATTCATCAACAGTAAAGTGACTGTAGGTAAAGCTGTACTTCATCTGCCTTCATTATGTCCAGGGTTTATCCCCACTCAATAAACACTCTTTGTCTTTTCAATGAATACCAGTCATAAAAATTAATGAGCAGCCATCATCACAAAATCAAAGTCAAACGGTTCCACACCACGGTTATTACTGCTAATGAAAAATGAGGGTTGCACGGCTCGTCCAGTAATCAGAAGATGGTTGATTCAATCCCTGGCTCTGAAGGAACCAGGGATTGAATCAAAGCGTGTTGAACTGTCTTCAAGCAAGACACTGAACAGTTTCCAGTCTTCCGTGACGGTGACATCTCAGCTCCATATTCGATCTCATACTGAAGCTGTTTGTCCACATAGTGGTCGTGATGCCAACTCAGTAAGCCGGTGCTTTGTTGATAGACTGACAGAGACTGGCTTTTTCTTTTTTTTTTTTTTTGCCAGATGGCCTGGCTGCCTGTGAGGGATGACATAGTCTGCTTCCACTACCCCAAAACCTGTATTGATATTTATTAACTCTTCCGCTGCATGAATAAACCTCTTTCCAGACAGGACATTGAATGGGTGCAAGTTAGAGCAGCAGAAGGCCATCAGACTGGCCATGAGATTAGATGTGGCTGTAAGTGGCACCTTGTTCTTTATGAATGCTGACATCCAGGGTTGATTGGATGGAGCTTGTTGAGTGGGCTGGCAAGGCTGTGGGGCATTGGGCCCATGGTATGAATACCTATTCAGGTTGGAGGTACTCGTCCTATGGACATCATGTTTTCACAGTGCCTCACAACGCAAGCAGATGATAATCTGTGATGGTGCCATCAGACAGCCTGCCCGGATCTTTCCCACATCTCACTGCTTTGGCTTTATTTGCATGCAATCTTACATCAATAAATGGTTCCCTTATCAGTCCCACTAGGGGAAATGTGCAATTCTGCATTTTAACTCATCTTATTGTACAGGAGCAGTGAGCTGCCACCGTGTGGCGCTCAGGGAGCAGTTTAATGTCTTACTCGTGGACACCTCAACATGGTTTCTGCAGGACCAGGGATCAAACCTGCAACCTTCTGATTACTAGACAACCGCTCTACCTACTGAGCTCAGCATAGCCTCTTACTACTGAGATTGATCAGCTTTGTCATTTGGTAACTCAAACGTGTAGCAATAGAAAAACAAGATAGAAAACAAGATCAACAATAGAGACAAGAAGTATAAAGTAAATATAGTCAGTTGGCATTGCCTGTTCTTTACTTTCAAATTCCATGTATGTGAAATGAACTGACTCTGATTCTCATCAAGTCCGCCATGTTGTCAGTGGTTGGCTCTTCTTGTGCCCAGGAAAAAAACCCTTTGGTGCTATAAATTAAAAGATCTCCCACGGGAGCCTCAACACTCTGAAACACATGCTTTGACCAAAACCACGATCTCAAGCAGAGGATAAATCTGTGTGCATGTGTCCATGTGTGTGTTTGAGAGAGGGACAGAGTAAGAGAGGTTGCATTAGCAATGCACAGCCTAGCCTATTGCACACAATATTCCTGTAACTTATTTATAACTTACTGAGACTCATGCTTTGTCACTTTTTGACCCAACCTGGGATATTTTCCACCCAGTTTGACCTGAACTCGCCCGATCTGCTGGTCAACCCACAGGACCAAGGGGCTGTGTGTCAACACTGTATCTCTATCATCCATCTTGTTTCTATTGTCCCCTTATTCTTATGCTTTGCATTGTTCCATAAGTCATAGCATCCCATCATGTCTCTAAACTAATGGATAGCCTTGTTCTCACCTCTGATTGGTCTCTTTTTGAGTTGAATTTGACTCCGATATCCTGTTGCAGGGGTGCCGACTGTCTCTCTAGCAGTTAAAAGAGAATCAATAATTAGCTAATTGACCCAAGCCAGTTTAATAGTGTGTTTAATGGGACAAATTAGGAGATATTAGCTTGTATTTGTCCTGCTGTGACATCACCAGGGTGACATGATTGACAGGTAGAGAGACAGTGTGTGTGTGTGTGTGTGTGTGTGTTTTGGGGGTGTTGGTTGTCAGTGGTTGCCTTGCCAGTGAAATTTCCCTGAGGGGTCTTAATGAGCTTCATCATAGCTGGTCCTGCACAGTGACCTCCATCTCTGTCAGTCTTGTCTGTCTCTGATCCAAGCCAGAGTCCGTCAGGTGTTTGTTTTAAAACAATACATCAATATAAAGGGTTTATTCCTGTGACCAGCGGACACAGTGACACAAGTTAGATTCCACATTGGCACATGGGTCAGAGGGAGAACTGGAGCTGAGCTACAGACCCACGGTATGAGAGGCCCGGGAGACTTGTGAGTGGGATAGACGGAGAAGTAGAGGCATCAGTCCATTCTGCATGCTGTCTACTCTCTTTCTGTCTCACTCTGTCTCTTTTCCATGTTCCACCACTGTCACTCTTACCATCCTTCTCCTCTCTCTGTCTCTCTCTCTCTGTGTCTTTCACACACACGCACTCAATCACATACTCATTCACCCTTTCTCTCTCTCTCTCTCTCTCTCTCTCTCTCTCTCTCTCTCTCTCTATCTATCTATCTCTCCTACAGGCGACATCACTCAGAAGGGTTATGAGAAGAAGAGGTCCAAGCTGGTCAGGGCCTATGTCCCACATGCTGGAGGTAACCTAGCAACCTCTGAATAACGCCCCTGTGCTTCCACCCCCTCTATCCCAGACTAAATTATTTCCATTCTGATACCAGACCATCGATCTGTGTCATGACAAATACAGTCATGACCATACTGTACTCTATTCCAAAGATTTGTTCTCCTAGCTCCACCATTAACGAATGTAGGTTAAGACTCCCCTTGTGCTCAGCTTGGGCCTGCTCCTCTTGGTGTACAGCATTAACCCTAGTAGCTCGTCAACTTCCCATGATCCTCAGCCTCACCGCCATAGAAACAGGGAGAGCCAGATTCGTCTCTTTAGATCTAGGTGTGTGATGTGCAGCCTGCATCTTTGCCATGCACGTCAGGATTATGAGATGACAGAAGAAGCAGCAAGACAGCCATCACATTACATATATTAGTGATGTAAGATACACTTTTTTATTTCTGGAAAAGAAAGTCCTGTTAAATCATCTCCATCTTCATTTTGGGCCAAAATTAGCCTTTTTAACTTTTTTTATTTTGTACTGTATCAATGGCTTTTGTGAACTGTACATTTGTGTGTGTGTGTGTGTGTGTTTGTGTGTGTGTGTGTCCCTGCCTGTCTCTCTGTGAAGGTATGGAAGGGCCCATGTCTCACAGGCCCCACATCGGCCCGCCTGTTGCTGCTCGCTTCCACAGGCGACGTACCTCTGGCACACGAGATGAGCGCTATCGATCAGGTACCGTGCGTTGACCTTTAACTTGCACCCAAAACACATCCAGTGGGTTTTGAAGAAGCCTTGAAAAATATGGTATACTGACTTTCATAACCTTTGGGTTTTAAAATATTCGGGAATTCATTAAAAAGGCATATGAATAAAAACACTCCTGTCAAAAAGCATATATCAGAGAACATACGTGATGGCACATTCTATGTAGTTTAGATCAGCTCCAATCAGTTCCAACCCACCACGGAGCATCAGGAGGGCCTCCGGCCTTAATCCCTCGAGCTCCATCTAAGTCTGTGTCCACCCCGATGACGTGGGGACTGATGGTGAAATGTAAACTGGACCTCTCCAGACTTGTAGGAATCAGAATCCATAGTGATCAGTCATAACATATGCTACCTGGAGGAACGCCCTATGTAAAGTGCCCCCTTTTGCCATCATTCCAATGATTTTCAGTGAAGGAGCTTCTGGCGAGAATGGATCTCCTAACCCTGTCAGCAGCAATGCCATGTACTATTAATTGAGCTAGCGATCCTAGGTTTTCTCAGCTACTTTTGCTCTATTTCTAGTCTGGTTCTGTGGAGGCCACTGTTCTTTGATCTGCTCAGTGAGGAGTGAATTCCATCATACACAACAGAAGACAGCTTTATCTTGACTGCCTTTCATAAGATTGGTTCTCAGCTCAGAATTAAGACAAGGGAGTCTTGACCTTTGACCGTAGGTCAATAGCTGCCCTCTCTCTCACTTGCTGTTTCTCTCTAGATGTTCACAGTGAAGCAGTACAGGCTGTGTTGGCGAGGCATGTAGAGAGGAAGGTTGCGGTGCCCATGCCCTCCAAACGACGATCTCTGGTAGTACAGACCTCGATGGATGCATACACACCCCCAGGTGAGACGACCATACCACATACACACAAACAACCTTACCCAGGTTTACACACACACGTGTGTAAATGTGCTTACATGCACGCACACACACACACACACACACATACATATGGACACCCCCTCATATACACAAACAGTGGTCATTTCAAATGAACTCTATTATGTAAATCCCAGACTTTGACCCCACACTGTCTGCTTAAACCAAACAGATTATGTTGTAATGCTCATATCAGTACTAATCAGCTGGGATTCATGCTAATGGACACAAATATTTCACCAAAACAGTACAAAATTCCACCACACAAGAACTCCTGAACAATTGTCAATACCACATTGAAAACTATGATTTTCTACCAGGTCTTATTTAGAGACCAGAAATATTTTCACAAACAGTCAAATGAGAAAGTGATTTAAAAAAAAACATGTTAACGTTGACCATAAAGATCTTATTATTGTGATCTTAATAAGTTATAGTGAAGTTTGCTTTGACTTGTTGGCTCCAGACACTCACCCTTAGAATAAGATGTATGGCTGCACCATGTATGCTCAGTGTTTGTAATTGTGGCTAATTAGCTACAGGGATAATCAGTGATCGTGTCCATAATGAGAATTCCTGAATATAAAAGTTTCATCTGCAACTTTCTATTCTTGGTCCCAGTCACATTTGTTGTTAAAATGTGCTGCAGTTGCACATCACATGAAATGGTTAAGTCATGTTTGAGTTAAAGAAAAAGGCGTGAATTCAGCTCCAAAATATTACTTTCCATTAATATTCCTGAATGTTTGGTTTGATAGAGAACTTAATTTGATTGTAAGTATAACTATTCCAATGATCTTTTAACTCCCCCTACGCTTTCATCCATCTCTATATGCGGATGTCTTGTTTTTCCAAAACTCCGTGTTGACAGGCAAATTCACAAAGAATGGATGGCAGCCATTGATAGCACCATGAAATGGGCATAATTTGCAACCTCTAACTGCCTGTCTCAAGGTCTGATTCACAAAAGATATTGTACTAATGATAACACACTGCAAACACACCCATAAAGTTTTGCAGCTGAGTACAATTTTTATTTTGTGTCTGATTGCAATTATCCATGTGGGAAAATGGATGTAAATGGTGGCTTTGCACTGAAAACACATTCGGCAGGGTCAGTGTCATCCATAATGTCATTTAGTTAAGCAAGAAGGGTTAGACCTGGCAACCTGTATCTGCCAATGCCTTGGGTCTTAGTTAAACCAAAAAGAGATATTCTCCTTTGAAAACCCCACTCACGAGCATGCCTGGCATGATGACGTCTTCACCTGACAACAATCTTAATCTTTATCTTAATACATGCATGTAGCACCAGAGAATCGAGACTCTATTCGCATGGCGGTGCAGTAAGGGATGCATTTCATGCCATGTGGGTGCTTTGAGAATTACAGTTTCTTTTGGTCTTATTTCTGCAGGTTTAGAGACTGTAAAAGCTGCATGATCTTTTCGTGAATTCACTGGCGAGTGTTTTATCAGAGTGTTTGTTTTTTGGGGGGCTGTAACTGTACGTTCCCCCTCATGCCTCTTGGCCAGCCAATACTGATCCAGCAGACCAACTATGTCAAACATGATCACTTAGTCAGCAACATTCTCGCCCAACAGTCAGTCAACCACACATTCCATTTGTTACTCGCCAACTTACTTGACATTTGAGAACTCACCTGGACCTGCCATCTAATGTATGAGGGATCTTGCTGTTTGGAATGCAACTTTATTTTTTTTGAATTTGTAAACAAAGATTTGTTGAACATGATTGCTTGCACTTTCAACATGGGTCCCCCCCCCCCTGAGAGAATCAAACCCATAACCCAAGATCTAGTAATGGTTCCCCTTTTTAGTGCCTGGTTTGACCCATTGAGCTCCACATGGACTGGGACCCTTAAACGCACTATATAAAAATGAGTCAATTTACCATTTATCCTTTAACAACGACCTACTCTTATCTTTGAGTTAAAAGTGTCTGTAAATGAGTTTAATTTAAAAGAAATTTTATAATATTTGGTAAAACTTGGTTTTTATTTATTTATTCATTCATTTAAAAGGGACCATATCTAGCTTTTTACATTAATGTATCCATTTGATGCACTGCACTAGATATAGTTTCAGGCTAATTCCCATCTGCAGTCCCTGCATGTCTTTTTGATGGTGGAAGGAAACCAGAGCACCCGCAGGACACCCACATAGACATGGGGAGAAAAAGGCGTCCAGCCTCAATCCCCCATGCTCAGTAAATGTGAGGCATATCATGTAAAGCACTTTGAGTGGTCACTAGACTAGAAAAGTAAAAAAGAAGTTCATTTACCATTGACCTGGTCCTTCTCAGCCAATCAGAAGAGTTCTTTAAAAGTCAGCATCTCTCCATTGGTCCCAACTTGCTACCAATCAGTTTCTGTATTATAGAAGCTCTTGGGTAACAGTGAGGGTGTGGACTATCATCGTAAACCTTTGGACACCTTCAACCCTGGATCACTTACCCCCACATTAAAGGAATCAAGCCCCAGACCATGCAGATAGCGTCACACTTTGTTATATATAGATTTTTTAATATAGATTTTTATGTAGAGTTTTTGTATGTCTGTGGCTCTTTTGTTGCATGCGTGGTTTATATTAGGTGAACATTATGTAGGTTCCACCATGACCCTGTGACCCAATTTCGGCTAACCGGTAGATGAAGGATGGATTTCACAGGGCTCTCTGTTTTATTATACGACCCTTAGGTGGTTAGGTTGTAGTTTCATTGAATAATTTTTCTCTATCGAAAAATAATGGCCGTTACTGACCCTCTGAATGCCTACCCACTTTTACCTACAAGATGTCAGGTTGTAGTTTTGTTGAATGAATAAAAAGAATTTCAGGGAACAATTGAACACGTGGATTGTTTTAGTTATGTTTATGTTGTATGAATGCTTTCTATTGTTAACATATCATGGTGGTTACTGACCCTCACTAGGCCTGTCCCCCCTGTGCTCAGACTCCTCATCGGGCTCAGAGGAGGAGGCGGGGCCTGGCGATGACATGTCAGGCATGGAACACTGGATGAGCCGCCCTGCCCAGTTAGGCCCCGCCCACCTGGGCTCCACCTCATCCTCTTCCTCGTCGACGCAAAGCGGAGGCAGCGGGAATGCCGGGCGCCTGGCCGACTCACTGGCCCACTCACACATCACACACCCTCACCTGTCTCACCCTCACCTGTCACACGCACACCTGAGTCAGCCTCACCACCAGCAGAGCCACCTGTCGCAGTCGCACCATGGTAAGATGTGGATGTTTCATTTGATGGTGCTACTGTCTTTCTCTCTCTCTCTCTCTCTCTCTCTCCCTCTCTCTCTCTTTCTGTGTGTGTGTGTCTGTGTGTGTGTGTGTGTGTGTGTGTGTGGATGCCAGTGTGTGTGTATAAGAGAGAAACAAGTGAGACAATTTGAAATCATTTTAAACAAAGTGGAGTACCTTCAAAACAGTTTAGCAACACACACAACAGTCCATAAAAGCAGATAGAATTTAACTGTTGGATTAAGAAACCTGAAACCAAAGCTAAAAAACACTTTGAGGAAAAGTGCTTGGCAGAAAAAAAAGTGTCAATTACAAATTAGTCGGAAGAATAGATAGAATAGAATAGTTTTTTTTTAAAATTTGCCACAGAAACAAGGCGTGTGGAATTTGTTTTCTGCATTCCACCCATCTTATTGTACAGGAGCAGTGAGCATAACTGTCGTGTGGTGCTCGGGAAGCAGTCAGGGGTTTAGTGTCCTTCTCAAGGACACCTTGAGAGACTCTCTGCAGTTTCTGACAGCTAGAGGACCTACTCCCTGAGCTATGGCACCCTTAACCAATGTGGCAAGCTGTGCCATGGCACGAAATGACAACAGAGGACAGCTCTTTATTGTATGCCAAACTTGTGCCCCAATACAACTGCATGACCCTGAGAGTGACCTTTATCCGTTGACTCATGTAAAGACTGGCCCTGGAGTTAAGGCACAATCTGTGCCGTATCAAAAGTGTAAATGATACTGCTGGATTCTAGGATTATAAATATACAAAATGTATCATTTTGGTGTTGCCCTGAAATGCCTAACAGTAATATTGTTCACTTCTTTGTCTTTGGGTGAACGTTGAGGCTTATTGATATTTAAAGCACATATCTGACTCCCTCCCAGGTATTGGCCATCTGTCTCTGAAGAGGAAGGGTGCTCTGAGTGTAGCTGAGAATGGGGGCTCTCTCAGACGCTCCTGTGAATTTGGCTCTGATATGCTGTGGCCCCCGCCCTTGGAATCAGATGGTATGTTCCAAACATGGATATACACATCCTGGGGCAAGAAACTGAAAAATGTGATCTTCCAATGCCATCATTTTCTAAAATTGATAGAGGCATCAATATGTGTTGATGCACTTCAGTACCTCACAATTGACATTGATTTGTTGGTATTTGAAACAAAATGTGTTTGTTGTTTGATTGTATTTAAAACAAGTCGAGGGTCAACACATCCCATATTGACTGGGTTAATTTGACTCATATCAGCTTAAAATCAACCCATTAGGCGATGTACAAGTAAACCTTAGGAAGCATAAGCAGAGAATGTTGATTTGCCTTTTCTCTTTCTCTTTCCCCATCTCATGCCATCTCTACAGAGAACCACTCAGCTCCCCCAGATGTGACCGGCTACTCTTCTGACTCACCCCATTCCCACACGGAGCGCCACCACATGGCCAACATGGGAACTATTGCCAGAAACACGCAAAAGTATGGCAATGCAGAACGAATGGAGACAGGAGATGGTATGTTGACATATGGTTTTAACATGGAATCTTGACTAGAGACACCATTTGGATGAATATTAAGCACAAGGAGGTCCTCTTAGTTACCCAGACCTTTGATATCCCTGATATATGTTCATGTGATTGTGTGTGTAGGTGTTCCAGTGAGCAGTCGCGTGTCAGCTAAGATACAACAGCTCGTGAACACTCTTAAACAGCCACGCAGGCCGCCTTTACGGGAGTTCTTTGTGGATGACTTTGATGAGCTCCTAGAAGGTAAGAGCCATCTGTCAGTGTGCATGGGAGCCTTTTGGTATTTATGTCTGTTTTTCTGCCTGTCTGCATGTCTGTCAGTTTCTCTGTTCATCTGCCTTTCTACAGTATGTTTCTATCTCTTGTCTCTTTCTCTCTCTGTCTCCATGGCAGTCTTTCTCTTCATGTGTGTGTCAATGTGTCTCTCTTTGGGTGTGTTGTCCAAGAACTTAGTTTAATTGAATTTAATTGAATTTTAAGATGCGTCCTCTAAGATCAAAAAGTACAAAGTGAGCTCTTCAAGGATGTCACTTTTTTTTTATTCATAGGTTTCTTCGAAGCAATTTTGGAAGTTCTTGAATCGTGTTACCTCTTGCTGGCTCAAGATCCGATTTTTTTCCCGTTTCCTGCTGTCTCAGTGAAGAAAAACAATGCTTAAGATCATTGATGGAAGATTTAAACTGTGAAATGCCATACTGATGAAATCATTATCCTCCATGTCTCCAGTCCAGCAACCAGATCCTAATCAGCCCCGGCCAGAGGGGGCGGAGATGATGCCAGTCCGAGGCGAACCCCTGGGTGTGGTCACCAACTGGCCCCCGTCCTTGGAGGCAGCCCTTCAACGCTGGGGAACCATCTCCCCTAAAGCCCCCTGCCTCACGAGCCTGGACACAGCAGGAAAGCCCCTCTATGTCCTAACATATGGTAACTTCTTACATATGTAGTTTGCATTATATTAACAGAAACAGTTTAATGGTTCCTCAGGATCATCAATAGGAATTAAACAGGTACATAGAAGTGCCTGTGCATACTTGTATATGTATATTTGTATATGCAGATGTATACCAGGCATGTGCTGGTCTGACACTTTGTGTTAATATAGACAGACATACACAATTATGTTTCCATGTGTTTAAGTTTTGCAAGCATCTCACAAAAGGTTCAATACACTATACAGAAACAATCAAATGAAATAATGCTAAGGTAAATAGACAAAACCATCAAATATATAGAGACGTAATTAGAAATGAATCTTTGGTAGGGAAAAGGGGGAACAGCTGGGGTGGTGTGCTGTGAGTTAATTATACTATGGTTGGGGTAAGAGCTTGGGGGTATGTTAAGGATTTTGGCAGCAATTGTAGGCATTTAAATATTTTCCTCTTTTATCCCTTGTGTTCCTTTATTTGTAAAGCTGTGTTTTAAGCTGTTTTTGAAGCAAACTATGGGAAAATATTTTGACTGAATTTGAGAATGTCCTCACCTTGGGCCTTTTCCATATTCCATTTTTATGAGGACATCTGGCCTGTGTACGCTTAAGTACACACACACACACACACACACACACACACACACGCACTTGCAACTGCTCATATTCTGTATCATCTGTGGTGTAGGGAAGCTGTGGTCTCGTAGCATCAAGCTGGCCTACAACATCCTCCACAAGCTGGGTAGCAAGCAGGAGCCCATGGTGCGACCGGGGGACAGGGTGAGAAGTACTCCACTATGGTGTCTTTCTTTCTCATGCATCCATGCTGTCACTGTCGCCTGTAGTGTTCGTTAGTTTGCTGGGAGTCCAATAAAGTGATGTGAGCTCTGCTGAATGGGGAGAAGAAGAGTTGGTGATGCAAGACTGCCCCTTATTAGTTCAAATTGTTAACCAATATGCTTTCTGTTCCATTCAGTGGCCCAATTCTCTTATTTTGTGAAGGAAGTAATCCAGTATTGATATCAGTTATTGAATATGCAGTATTATCAAAGGGGCCGTGGTAGCCCAGGGGTAGAGTGTGCACCTTGGGAATTAATGAGCCAGAGGCTGTGGGTTCGAACACACTTCGGGGCGTCATGAAGGGCATCTACCCTTAATTCTTCATGTCTTCCCTGAGATGAAGTGGCAACCTGCCCTAATGAGTGCTGTGATAGGCTCCAGTATGACCCCATCACCTTACCTCGGATAAGCGTTTGTTAATGGATGGATGGATGGACAGTATTATTGCACTCCAAGTTAAACTTCATCCATCCATCATTTTTACCTGCTTCATCCAATTTTGGTTGATGAGGTGCTGGACCATATGGGCAGAGGGCAGAGGGACACCCTGGATTGATGTAATAGTTATCTGTAATCAGTTGCAGTCGTTAGCTATAATTGTAATTAGATTAGACCAGATTATACTTTATTGACAACACTCTGATTTCCCTCTGGGGTGAGCACTGTCAGATGATAGATGACAAGGGAGCACAGGCCTGTGTAAGGGAGATGCAGCCACTGACTGTGAATGTACACTGTGCCCCCCCACTGTGTAGATCTAGTCACCCATGTTGCTTGTAAAGGGTCATCACTGACCTCTAATCCCCCTGGATTGGGTACAAAAGTTGGGGTGTCTGTGGAAAATATAAAATTAAAGGATAATACTAAATGTATGAACATTGCAACCACACCATCAGGGTCACTTAGTAATCTGCAGACCTTATGTCAAACAAGATGGATGGCCAGGACTCCAGCAATCTTCTCTGCAGAAATATAAAAACCAGGTCTAGAAAGTAAAAGTCCAAACTGCGTATTTGCTCCACCCATGTACTACACCAGCATACTCTGGTCAACACCGCTCCTCAACTAGGCAGACGTTTCTGTCATCACAGTGGTGTGATGACAGAAACGCTGCTGGAGAGATTTAGGAGTGGCACCCCAGTGCTCGGACTCATGCTGGCCACTGAAGTAATGGAGGAGTTGGAGTGCATTAATTAGACACTGCAGAAGCAAACAGAACTGTCTGGGATGCTCTTTGCAACAGATTGTGTGGAGCACCCTGAGGACCAAGAGAACTTTATTATTTGTAATGGTACATACAACAAAATTCATTCTCTGTATTTATAGCAGGGAGCAGCTGCAGCACCTGGCGACTAACTTCAGTTCATTTTCCTATTGCCTTGGTCAGGGACATAAACAGGAGTACTAACTCTGACAAGTATTCAGCCCATAACCATGCCCTGCATCCACTGAAACACTTCATTGGCATTATTGCACACTCACCCAAAACCACAGAAGAATACTACAGAGCTGACGTCTTCACGTTGTTGGATACTGTGGACATGCAGTTGAAGGAGAGGTTTGATCAAGGTGGCCTGAAGACATCGGCGAAGCTGGAGGCAGTCCTTACTGGGGAAATGGACGCTGCAGTGGTGGACCAGTATCCTGAAATATTTTACTTTTACTTTTAATTTACTTTTCTCTCTACTAATCCAAATCATATTGGAATCCATAACCGATGCTCAGATAGAGAAAGTGGATGTTTTAAATATCTGTGGGATGATCCATCACAAGTATCTCTAACCTTGATTCCTGTTGTGCTCCTATGCTATAGGTGGCACTAGTGTTTCCTAACAACGACCCCGTGGCCTTTATGGTGGCTTTCTACAGTTGTCTGTTGGCTGAAGTGGTCCCTGTGCCCATAGAGGTGCCCCTCACTCGCAAGGTACTGTCTGGACACCAGATCTCTGTCATCAATTCTGTTATCGATTAGTGCTTTTTCAAGTATTTCCCTCTATTGTTGTAGGTCAGTAAAATTTCTTGAAACCATATATGCATCTATTATTAACCTGGTCAACAGGGGCGGCATGGCTCAGTATAGAGGCAGCATGGCTCAGTGGGTAGAGCGGTCACCTAGCGATTGGAAGGTTGCAGGTTCGATCCCCACACCTGCAGAGAAGCGTGTTGAGGTGTCCTTGAGCAAGACACTGTTCCTCTAACTGCTCTGCCCTGTGATAGACTGGTGACCTATACAGGGTGTACCCCACCTTTCACCCAATGAGAACGGAGATAGGCTCCAGTTCCCCCGTGACCTGATTTCGCATAAGCGGTTGACGATGGATGGATGGATGGATGTTGACCTGGTCAGGGATTCTCAGAGGGCTGCAATTTCACATCCAGTTTTGTCTTGATGAGGGTCACCACAAAAGAGGTGAATCTGTTCAGCTGGATCAGAGGTTCATTTTAGAAACGTTTCGTCACTCACCAGGTGACTTCTCCTTATAAACAGAGGGTCATTTTTGGTCTTGATTATTTTTCTCTCTCTTTTCAATCGACTTTATAATTAGGACCTTCATGATTCAAAGAGTAGCTTTTGCTTTTATGTGTTATTGGACGTAGTATTAATGCATGTCTTTCTAATGGGCTGGTTACGAGGGAAGAACTTGCTGGACCAGGAGAGAATTTAAGCCGCAGTACCAAAGTCAGCCAAACAGGCCTCAAGGCCTCAGTCCTATTCCCAGGGCTTACTGCCAGACTCGACCCAGCATGGTACTTTATGTTTTTCCATTAGGTCCTGTTCACAGTTCAGTTTGTCATTGCTCTGATGGAAGACATATTCGGCACTGGCCCACTTTCATAGGGAGTTGGCAGTTACATGCTGGTTTCTGCAAGCTGTTCACGGACACAAACAGGATCTGCTTAGTATTAGGGTTGAAAGCCAACCAATGACTTTGTTATACCATACCTATGTGGAACCAGTATGAATGAATCAGATTACCCATATTTATTCTAGGCCTCTTTTTATGTCCGTGCAGCTTTGGAATGCTTTTGAGCAATGTTTTTTTTTTATGATAAAAATTAGATTATAGGCTATGAATTTTGATTTTCATTAGGAAAGTGAAAGATAGACTGAGAGGGGGGGCAGTAGCTCCGTTATACAGCATGTGCTTGGGGAAATAACACGTCAGGGGTCACAGGTTCGATCCTATAGTGTTGTCAGGAAAGAAATCCGGCCTTAATTCTCCTTGCTAATTCCGTGTCCACAACATGGGGACTAACCATCACGTATAAAAACTGACCTCTAACTGAAATATAGACAGAGACACTCGTCATCTATATTGTTTTTAATTGTTGTAGCAAACCAGTGTATTCATCTCTTGACTAAAACTACAATGGTAAAGGTCTGTTAGTGATGCAGCTCACTGCTGGTACGCTTGGTTGTCAGTAAGGAAGCTCCTCACCTTTTGTCTAGCTTGCATCATAACCACAGGGGGGTTACCAAATAATGATCAGTACTGCAGCATTAAAAAGGGACTTAAATGATGGGTATATCTAGGTATGTATGTAGAACGATTGCTTCCATAAGTGCAGCATGAATGGAGGTGGGTGGATAACCATAGTATGTTAAAGAGAATTATTTTTCTGTTAGCATTTACATTTGATTTATTGAAAATATGATCCGAGTATAAACAATGGACTATCAAAGTATTGTTGTACAATTCAGTCTTCATTGCCGGTTGATGGACATGCCTGTGATTGGTTTTGATCACTGCTGTGTCATGCAATAGGATGCTGGCAGCCAGCAGATCGGATTCCTATTGGGCAGCTGTGGTGTCACTGTGGCGCTGACCAGCGATGCATGCCATAAAGGCCTGCCCAAGAGTGCAACTGGGGAAATCCCACAGTTCAAAGGTCAGACTTGAAGTCATTAATCTGAAATGAAGGATGTTGGTGTTAGTTTGTCATGCTGTTGTGTATTTTATGTGTTTCATCTTAAGATAAAAAAATCAACGCTCAAGAAACATTCACTTTCTCTAATAGAATGATCAGAGACATTGAATCATGGCAAATTATGGTCGAGTTTGAATGATCTTAAGCGTCTGCACTTCTCATTTTCTGTCTCATGTATCCTCCCCTACTGTTTCTCTCTTTCTCCCTCTTGCTCTATCTCATTTCTTGCTTTTCTTATTCATTGTTTTTATTTATTTTTGCCTCTTATGGTTTGTCTCATCTCCTCACCCCCTTTTATCTCTTTCTGTCTATTTCCCGTTCATTCC
>OMLC01097319.1:15408-26157 GCA_900302585.1 Regalecus glesne
CCCCCCCCCCCCTCCCATCTCTCTCTCCTGTCTCTCCTTCAGGCTGGCCAAAGTTGTTGTGGTTTGTAACAGAGTCCAAGCACCTATCCAAGCCTCCCAGGGACTGGTTCCCTCATATAAAAGATGCAAACAATGACACAGCTTACATCGAGGTTGGTTTACACATATTCACACATGCAAAATAGGAGAACTTCACCCAAAATATTTGGATTGAGTTCTTCTTGCATGAACTCCGTGGGCATTTCGACTGCAACGTAATTAACTTTTTCTTAATTTACATTTCATTGCCCTGTTGTGTAAGATATTTTAAAAATCCAGTATTTACGATTGTCATTTATCAAGTTAAATTAATTGATAGGGGCTGCATGGGTAGAGTGGTCGCCTGACGATCGGGAGGTCGCAGGTTCAATCCCTGCACTGCAGAGAAGCGTGTCAAAGTGTCCTTGAGCAAGACACTGTTTTCTCTACCGCTCTGCCCTGTGATGGACTTACGACCTGTAAAGGGTGTGTCCCTGCCTTTCTCCTAATGAGCCCTGGGATAGGCTTCACTTCCCCTCTGACCTGATTTCTGATAAGTGGTTAACAATGGAGGTTAAATTGGTCTGAGTTCATTGTATTTTTACTTTCTTTTTAGCTGAACATAATAATTTCTTCTCATGTTTTCAAAAACACGGGCGCTGCAGCCGTTCAGTGGTAGAGTGCATGTATCAGGAAATTACAAGCCAGATGTCGTGGGTTTAATCCCCCATGTCCCATCCAGATCCATGTCCACCCCTACAATGTGGGGACCAATCATGACGTGAAATGGACCTTTTATTTTCAAAAACACTGACAAAAAACACACTCATCAGAACCATGAGGAGGAATCCTAATACATTTTTTTTTAAGTCTTTGGTGTTTGTCATGTCCTTTGTAATAGTTTGCTAAAGGTGATCTCTCTTATGTCTTTAGTATAAGACGTGTAAAGATGGCAGCGTCCTGGGTGTTACAGTGATGAGGATTGCTCTGCTCACACACTGCCAGGCACTCACTCAGTCCTGCTGCTACACCGAGGGTAGGTGAACAACACCACAACACACAAATATATTAACACACAAACAAACAAACAAAAAACACAGACACGACCACTCACATGGAACTTCAGAGACATACCTGCATACACAGACACATACTAACAATAAGCAGCAACACATGTTTATGTGATCTGCACTGTCCCAATGTTCTCTTGTTCCCTCCTCCATTCAGCGGAGACTATTGTGAATGTTCTCGACTTTAAGAAGGACGTGGGCCTGTGGCATGGCATCCTCACGGTAAGGCCCACCCGCTCTCTGAGGTGTTTGGGGGGGGGTTCATGGCATTCGTTTCCTGTGGGGTCCCTCTTTTCAAGAGAGAATGTAAAAGGTGTAACGAGGTTGGTATGGCAACCATTTGCTTTACTTCCTGCACATTTCTGCCACTGGAACTGCAAATCCAAAGGGAAAATTTAGCTGTTTTTTGTTTTGTTTTTATTTTTACGATTCACAATTACAGTCAGTCGCAATGCATAATTGAAAATGAAGATAAAAATTTAAGGGGTATCTCAGTGACTGACAAAATGATAAACATGTTAAAAGTTCAAATTAGACGGAGCATTTTAGAACAGATCTCCGTAGATCTTGGAGATGTAATGACAAATAGTTTTAAAAGAGGTGCTAAGATTTTAGATTTATCTTTATATATTTGAATGAAAAGATCAAATATTCCGTCTAACGTTGAACATATTTTGCGTGTGTGTGTGTGTGTGTGTGTGTGTGTGTGTGCGCGCACTCTGTAGAGTGTGATGAACATGATGCATGTGATCAGTGTGCCCTACTCCTTGATGAAGGTCAACCCTCTTTCCTGGATCCAGAAGGTCTGCCAGTACAAAGGTCAGCGCCCCCATGCATACATACATCCACACAATGCATGTTCATCAATGAACAATTCATTTATGCTTTCCCCAAACAGATTTAAGGTCTCATGATGTGGAAAACATCAGCAACATCACAGAATGACACATAACTAAAAAGAATCAAATATTTGTAAAACTTGAAAGAAATACAAAAATACTGACTAATTGATTTTTATACAGGCGAGAAGGTAAAAGGGGTTTTAATGCCATACCCCAAGTCTTAATCCATTTGAAGTGAAGCAGTTGGACTAGAATGTTGACTTTGATGTTACCTTGCTGTCTGATGACATAGAAAAGGCATCTGATATAACAGTGTTCAGAGTCAGTGAGAGTAAAAAGGAATTTTGTGGAATGGTCTCTCACTCTTGTAAAAAATATATTACCGGGGTTAAGTGAGCTTCTTTTGAAGTAAAAGGAGGGAGAATTGAAAGCAGCTCCTAAATCTGGATTACAGCATGATAAGAGAGATTTTCAGGAAATGCGATACAAAGCAGTAAAACAACTGACAAAGGCCGCGGTTGATTATTTCTATAAACTAATCAATATTTCTAAGTGAAATATTAACTCAATTCGGGAAACTATTGATAAACTACCGAGTAGGAGGGTAAGTCAGTTCAAAAACTGGCATTGTTTTACCCAAATCTGTTTTGTGACATATCTGTGCATCAAAGGGGTTTAAGGAGCTCACATTCTTGACTCAAAGCTGAAGATGACAGATTAATGTTGAAACGTTCTTCTGTTTTTTTAAATCTATATTCAGATGACCTGACCCATCCTATTTTGACCCTTTTGACTACCACGACTCCCGAGCATGAAAAGATGTTGTCATATTTGTATATACTAGGATTTTCCCCATCTGTCTTACAGCATAACAACCTGGTCACAGGCAGCCATGACTGCACTCACACCTGCGTAGTTAAACTATAAATAAATCCTAAAAGTACTTGATAGCAATAACTAAAAACCTTAAATGTAACTTCCTTGATTTCGTTAACTTATTGTGCTCTGATGCATACCCTTTGTTCAAAAATATTCATATTCTCGCCTGTTCATAAAGACAGTCTTTGGTCAATATGCTTTCTCTGTTAAAGAAGCAGGGAAGTAGAATTCCATATCCACAATCATTAGAAACTCCAGCTGCTCGGTAGTGCTTAAAACCAGCCTCAAGCTTTGGGTAAAGTCAGCACGGTATTTATCATTCTGATTCTATTCATCTCACACTGATGGACTTTTTTAATGTGTTGTGCTGTGTATTTTGGTGTTCTGTGGTTGTATCTTGTCTTTTGCTGACTGTCCCAGGGACAACAGATTTGAATTAGCTGCTAGCTAATTCTGGTGCAATCACTTTTCTAATTTTGTGCTGTCCATGCAAAATTAAACAATAACATAATTAATATGTATTGTATGAATGCATTGTTGGAAGTGGCAAGCATCACATTGAAAACATTGAAAATCATTGTTTTTTTCCTTTCGTTTTTACTTCTATAATAACTTAGTGTAAGAATGAATAAAAAGACAAACGCATGAAGAGAAAGGATGGATAAAAACAGATTTGATAGGGCCCTATTAATTAAATGATACTTATTTGTTTGTGTACACGGTGTGTGTTTCCCTTTAGCTAAGGTTGCGTGTGTGAAGTCCCGAGACATGCACTGGGCTCTGGTGGCTCACAAAGACCAGAAGGACATCAACCTGAGTTCGCTCCGCATGCTGCTGGTTGCTGATGGATCCAACCCTTGTAAGATGCTGTCTCTTTGACATCAGATAGAAACTTGCTAAGCTAAGTCTAAGAAAAGTGTGCCCCCCCCCTGAGTCATTTGTATGTTTGTTATGTCTGAAGTGAAAATGCTTCAATTATCTTAGTGCTCTCTTTTTCTGCACTATTGGTAGTTCAAGATCTGATATCAAGCTGCCTTTATTCTTACTCAACAATCCAGGTGAATAAATCACAAAAAACTTGAATCAGTTCATCTGGACACAACGTTTGAAAGAAAGAATGTTTCATCACTCATGCATCCCACCTGTATGAGTGAGGAAACATCTTCATTAGATGTTGTGTCCAGATGAACTGATTCAAGTCTTTTTTTGTGATTTTTCTCTATTCATTCCTTAGACTAGTGATGAGGAAATGGAATCTCATTATAATATTTACCTCTCTGTGGAATTCTGTTGCACATTCTAACTATATTTCAATCTCATCCATCCGACGATCTAATGATCCCTCTTACTATCTCACCCCTCCTTCCTCCCTCCTTCTGCTACAGGGTCCATCTCATCATGTGACGCTTTCCTAAATGTGTTCCAGAGCAAAGGCCTGAGGGCAGAGGTCATCTGCCCCTGTGCTAGCTCCCCTGAGGCACTCACTGTAGCCATCAGAAGGTAGACACACACACACACACATTCACATTATAAATAAATATGTGTGTGTGTGTGTGTGTGTGTGTGTGTGTGAGCACGCGCAAACATTAGGTCTATTGTCTATCCGTCTGTCTGTCTGTCTTTCTGTATCTATATTTGAGTTTAATCTTTCCATGTCTTCAAGGTATGTATAAGATAAGAGATAAGAGAAGATATGGATGTAATGTGAGTGCTTGGAATCAACCAGCTGGTGGAATTGATAGCTAATTCTGGCTCCCAGTGATCAGGACTGAGACTCAGATCACTGTGTTTGATTTGTCATTAGTCAATAATTCATCTTTTAATTGATCGCTAACAACTCCATTCTAATGCGTGTTTCCTCCAGGCCAGTGGAGGACACCAGCCAGCCCCCAGGCCGAGGGGTTCTATCTATGCAGGGTCTGAGTCACGGGGTGGTCCGGGTCGACACAGAGGAACGCCTCTCTGTGCTCACCGTCCAAGATGTTGGGACCGTCATGCCAGGAGGTGGATGTGCGTGTGTGTGTGTTTGTGTGTGTGTGTGTGTGTTTGTGTGTGTGTGTGTGTGTGTGTGTGTGTGTGTTTATGTATTTTTGGTGGTGAGATCTTACCGTGTGCATATGCTTGTGTATACTCGTGTGTGTGTATATATGTATGTATATCATGAAGTCTATGCATGCTTGTGTGGTAACTGCCTGTTCAGAGTTAATTTGCCTGTTGTGCGATGATTGCAGAAAAATCCATTAAGCTAATTTAACTGCCAAATTACATTTTTTTGAGTACAAAAATCCAGAAGCTTTCACTTTCATCAATTTCCAATATCAGGCACAACATTCTGTTCATGACCGAGTCTATAAAGTGAGTTCTCTTTGGTGTCAGTACATCTAAAAACAGTCTCCATTAGAACAAACAGCATCAGCTGAGTTGACATTCGTTCTCTTGGTAAATTGTCATGCACCTTTTGCACTGTAGCTTCGAACGTAAAGAAGGATCTAACCATTACATGTAGTGCCTACTTACAAAACTGGGTATCCACCATTTGGATAAACGGATACTATTGAATTGCTATATGCCATATAAGCCTCTTGATGAAATTACGTACTTTACTTATCTGCCATAATCGAAACACATTTACATGATAAAATCTGTTGTCAATTAATAAGGCATTTTATTTAAAGCTAGCTTTCATAATAGTCAAGGTCACCGTACATCAAATAATATGAAACAAAACAATAAACACATCAGTACCAAGTCCAGGTCCATTTTTACATGTCACAATTAATCCCCACATCGTGGGAGTGGATACAGACACAGACGGAGCATGGTGGGGAGGCCGGGTGCCTCTCCTGATGCCCCACGGTGGGATTGAGCCCATGATACCTGACTGAGTGTAGTGGGATCAACAGTAAAACACATAAGCAATAATGAAATGAGATGAATTTGATGATGCTAGCGCTCTGAACGTACAAGAATTTAGAATACTGAAATGGAGTCAGTAGTTAAGTCAGTTACAAAGGCAATATGGTCCATGGACTTGTTCTTATACAGCCCTTTTCTTGTCTAACGGCCACTCCAAGGGCTTTACAATTGATGAGGATCCTTATGTGATGGGTCTTCATATTACAGTAAAAAAAAACTCTTTTTAAAATGTCACATCATACTGTCATCATCATATTATCGTGTCATATAGTGATGATAGTGGAAAACGGTGTTTACTTGATTCCATTAACATTCAAGTTAATAGACTGGAACAAAGCCGTAGAAAGTATCATGTGACTATATTTTTCTTGAAGATCTCATTAGATGATTCTTTGCTGAGATATTTATAAAGTATTTTTTCTATTCAGTCTTCAAAAATCTTATCATGTGAAAAGGTAACTAAAGGAGGACCTGTGCTATTCAAATCGAACAAGTGATTGAAGAGAGACCCACATATTCCCATTGTGATGTTCACTGTCTCCCCTCCCTCAGGCCTGGTGTGTGTGGTGAAACCAGAGGGCGTTCCTTTGCTGTGTCGGACCGATGAGATCGGGGAGCTGTGTGTGTGTTCTGTTGCCACCGGCACCTCTTATTACGGCCTCACCGGCATGACCAAGAACACGTTTGAGGTGAGGAACCGAGAGAGGACATGTTACTGTCAGAGCACACTGACTTCCTACCAGTAAGGTCAAAGACGGAATCCCTCCAATAGACAATATTTATCTACTTGTCCTGTCAAAGTGTTGTTGAGTAAGACCTCTAACCCCTTACTTCTAAAGCTTCGTAAGCATAGCCAGGAATTAACAATCACCCACGTGTGAAAATGTAAGACAAAGAGGTTTGTCTACGCTGCCATCAGCTTCAAATAACCATCATTTTCAGGCTCTATTCTATTCCATTCTATTCCTCTTATATATCCTGGAATGTTTTGGTTTCTGTGGTTGTTTCACTTCATTTATGATAATATTATACATAATAATGATTCCCTTATCAGTCCCACAAGGGGAAATGTGGATTTCTCTGCATTTTTGACCCAACCTATTGTATAGGAGCAGTGAGCTGCCAACATATGGTGCTCGGGGAGCAGTTAGGGGTTCAGTGTCTTGCTCAAGGACACCTCCACATGCTGTATGCAGGACCGGGGATCGAACCTGTGACCTTCTGGTTACCAGACGACCACTCTACCCACTGAGCTATGCCGCCCTAACAGCTGACATGTTTTCATCATTCAAAGCTTTTTCACTGGGATGTAAAAGATTTACTTGATGCATGAATTCCAGACCCGCAGAGTCATTTGCTTCTGTGTTCGTGTCTCTTTTCTGCTCTCTGCTGGGTCTCCTGGTGCAGCAGAACTACGGGATGAGAGCCCGGGAATGATGGAGGAGTTGGAGGACAAAGTGGATTTCAAAGTGCTGGATGTCGGCAGGAGACGCAGGGGAGCGTGGGGCCAGAGGCGACACGCTGCCACCGTGGAGGCCACCGCATACAGACTGGTACAAACACACCGTCCATTGTAATTTCCTGAGCACATACACAGAAGTGTATAATTAGCAGACTGAACGGTTCAGGTTTCAGCACTGGCATCGCAAAATCTGTGAGTCGAGCTGAGCCCACGACTCACATCAGACTCGACCTGACTCGACCTGACTCGACCATGGCGTGTAACGGACCTCACTGTGGCTATCATGTGACCTGGCCACGACCCACTTGTGGGTCATGACCCCTAGTGTGAAAACCGCTGGTATGCGGTGGCCTTCCTCTTTTGCTGCACCAGCTCAGCCATTCTTCTGTTCCTGTCCTAACAGGCTGGACTGGGGCTTCCCCTGCCAGGCTGGATGAGGCCTTTCACTGGAGACCAGGTGGCAAGTTCACTGATGGCTGTACTTAGAGCACTTCATGCTGAGAAGACCAGACTGCTGGACCAGGACAAACCAAAGAAGAAAGAAGAGGAAGAGGAGGATGATGATGATGATGATGAAGAAGATGATGATGATGATGAGGAGGAAGAGGAGGAGGAAGAGGTTTGAATTGGCTGTTTCTTGTTTAAACCAAACCACTGACTCAAAGCGAGACGTCTCTTCATGTGTGTAGGAGGTTTGAGTGGTCAGTTATTACATGTGATTTGTTTGACAGGAAGAAGATGAGGAAGAGGAGGGAGGAGAAGGAGAAGAGGGAGGAGAAGGAGAAGAAGAAGAGGGAGGAGAAGGTGAGGAAGAGGAGGGAGAAGGTGAGGAAGAAGAAGGGACTGAGACACCGACCAATCAGACGGAGACACAGAGTGGCTCCCTAGGTACGCTCCCTGAGGCATGCCTGAATGCTGCTGAGCTAATCAGCTGCCGGGGCATCGGCATGACCCACCTGCCAATCATCACCAACCTGAACATCACCAGCCTGGACCTGGCAGGTGTGTGTACATGTGTGTGTGTGTGTGTGTGAGACCTTACTCAACGCTAGCCTTTCGATAGAGGCAGACCCAGCGGTTGTTTGACGGAGTGTCTGCAGGCGATGACTTGTCCTGAATCTTTGCAGAGAACAACATCAGTCACATCTCCCCGCAAGATTTCTCTGGCCTGGCCAACCTGGAGACACTGGACCTGAGCAGAAATATGCTGGACGATGCGTCACTAGACCTGAACCCTCTGTCTGTGAGTACCGCAGCACACCGTGACTGGTGCTCCTCTTCCAGCACCAGCACACCTTTCAGACCCTCTTCTGTTGGCGTGTTGTTTCCCTCCACACGCCTCAAAGGTATCTCCTGTCGTACCACCGTGTTGTCGTTTCCCTGTAACCCTGTAGGCACAGAGGGTCTACTTCCACTTACTCAACCAATCACAGCACTCAATTATGTCCGGTCCCAAATCAGAGAGTTCAAGTTGTATCTGAGGTTTTCACACCACATACGACCCTGAAGTGTACACACAGAGTCCAGGTCCATCTTACGTGTCCCCATCAGTCCCCACCGTGTGGGGGTGGACACGGACGTGGATGGAGTTTTGGGGGATTAAGGCCCTGATGGCTTGTGGCGGGTTCCCACTCCCAGCCTCTGGCTCGTCAGTTCCTGAAGCGAGCGCTCTACCACAGAGCTACCGCGGCCCCCAGCAAGCAGGTCTTCCAGTGCAGGGTCGAGATGAGAGCCTGCAGGGCGGCCATGTGGAGCGGATATGAACCGCTCGGTACAACTGGGCAATCTGTTCCTCCAGTGACATCTAGCATCAGTGTAATGTCTTTTTGTGGGTGTAATTATGACACAGATATTATGGTATATCCTGTGTCTGCACCATGTCATTGGAGCTCTGTTAAAGCTGCATTTGGCAACCCTCCCTCAGAACAGTCTCTGGCCAGTGGCCTGTAAATGGCCACAAGCCAGAGACCACAGGCCAAATCCTGCTCTGACCACACCGAGAGGCCTCACCACACTCTGACCGGTCGTAGCTCGCAGCCTTCGGTCTGCTTCCTCTCCCATTGGCTGGACAGCTTTCTGGGAATACTGCTGTAGCCAATGAGCTGAAGATGAAAAGTAAAATAATTTGGGAAGAGATTATTTTAAAAAAAAAGTTCTGCTCAATTAACAGTAATGACAGAGCTCTGCTGGACTGGCTTGAAGGATTCTGGAAGAAGCATGGTCTGCTGCGTTCCCTCTACACACACCAACCACACCAGCACGCAATAAAGAGCCACGTAGAGCCACACTTTCCCAAAATACTGCATGATGGATGGAAAGAGGAGAAATTCATTTTAACACTCTCATTCAGTACAGTTCTGTGACCCCTTTGACCGTGTCCTGGTCTTAGTGTTGTCCTCGGGTGCAGAATTATAATAATAATGATTAAAAAAACCAGTTTGTTAAATATCATGTCTATTGTACAACTCTGGCCTCTCCACGCTTTTCTTCCCCTCCATCCTTTGTGCTGTGCAGAACCTGACCCGTCTCAAGAAGCTGAATCTGGACGGGAACCAGCTGACCCGAGTCCCAGCCCTGCCTTCCTCTCTGGAGGAACTGAAGATGAATGGCAACAGGCTGAGCATGCTCACACCTCACTGCTTCCAAGGTAAAGGAGGAGTGTGTGTGTGGGCAGACCAGCACCACCACATACACATGCTTTGACCATTTACCTGGAAAAATCGTTTTGCGCACTTTAACCACATACACATGCTTTGACCATTTACCTGGAAAAATCGTTTTGCGCACTTTAACCACATACACATGCTTTGACCATTTACCTGGAAAAATCGTTTTGCGCACTTTAACGGTACTTCAGAATTAGGTTGGACGAAGTTTCTGGAAACCTTGAATCTATCACCTGGGTATTTTACATGTTCCATCCATCAATCGTCAACCACCGCTTAATTAGTCAATCCGGAGGTGCCGGAGCACAAAGAGGTGGCCAAAGCCTCTGAGAGGACCCGGGGCAGTGACGTCACCAGGATCAGCCTGCGACAATCTCCTTTAAAAAACGACTCACGTTTTATTCTTTTGTTAGGGTTGACATTTGACAACCATGGGGTGGCTTAGCCCCCCTAGAGTGGCTTAGCGACACCCCTGTCCTGGAGTGCAAAAAAAAAAGTTAGCCAAACAATTACCCAGTGTCGCGTTATGGTGATGAATAACTCATTAGGCCCAGTTTACTCCCTTAATTCTGTCTTCTGTTAATTAGGGAATAGTAGGGAGAACTTTTGTAATCGATACGAGAGGTGCCGGATCCACGCAAGCAGTTCAAAACCGAGCGGTCCTAGAGCTAGCTAGCCAGCTAGCCCGCTGGCTAGCCAGGTAGCCCGCTAGCTAGCCAGCTAGCCCGCTAGCTAGCCAGCTAGCCCGCTAGCTAGCCAGCTAGCCCGCCAGCTAGCCAGCCAGCTAGCCAGCTAGCCCGCCAGCTAGCCAGCTAGCCCGCCAGCTAGCCAGCTAGCCCGCCAGCTAGCCAGCTAGCCCGCCAGCTAGCCAGCTAGCCCGCCAGCTAGCCAGCTAG
>OMLC01097321.1:0-11678 GCA_900302585.1 Regalecus glesne
AGGGTTGGGCTGAGATGGGTATCCTCCAGTTGCTGCAGTTTCCTCCCCACCATGAAAAAGACACGGATGTTAGGGTTAACTCCTCTTGCCTGTGCACCTGAAGACCAAGGCAAAAGGAGAAAGAACTGGACTTGGTCCCTGAGCACTCCAGCTGCTCACTGCTCCAATACGATAGAATGGGTTAAATGCACTACATAACACTTCACTGTGTCATTGTACACTGTGTGTACAATGACAAATGAATTAAGGCTCTTCTCAAGTTAAGTGGCAGTTTAACATGACTGGACTCATAATATTTGTCGTAAGGTTTGTAGTTGAACTAAATAATTGAATATTTTTTTACAGAGACAGTTTAGCGAACAAAGCAGAAGATGCCTTGAATCCATTTTCTCTTTTTAATTACAATATTAAGTAAACATCCGAGCACAATGCTTTTGTTCTATAACATTGGAAAAAAACAAAGTGGCTTACTGAGGGTCATTTTTTCATCATTAGTCATTCTCAAAAACTACAGTGTAACAAAGTTGTGGTGTGAAGTTTCATAGACAAAAATAAGTTTTTGTGATCTCTGATGAATGAATTCTACTGCTCTCTTGGTAAAATGTCCCTTACATCACCCCCAAATGGGATTTAATGGTCTTTAAATGGGTACATAACACAATCTCCACTCGTACATATAAATCTATAGATAAACGGTTTCCTCTTCGAAACATTGTCCACCAGCTATACAAAGAGAATTTTGATAAAAATCATAATCCATTGCTGTTCTCACCTGGTGGTGCTACAAAATGTTCAGTACTGTAGTAGAATAGCCAAAGTGTGGCATGAAGATGAGTGAACTTTAATTTCTCCACAAATGCAGAAAACGAGGCTGTCCGGTGTTTTTCTATTCAAGTGTTGCTTTGTGAGGTTGCTCTGTGTCACAGCCTTTCCTTTCTTCAGTCTGGTCCAAACTCAGATACCTTTCAAGGAAGTAGCTCTTATTTTCTCTTTTACCTATCTCACTGAATCCACTAGAGGTGGTATGGGGTGGTATGGTGGACAGAAAAAGCACACAAAGACTTGCTTAATAGGTAGGGTGGTCATCTAGCAATTAAACATTGGTGATTCGATTCCCAGCCTATCAAAGAGTCTTTCAGCAAGACACTGAACCCCCAATTGCTCTCTGACTGCAGCACTGTGGTTGCGCTCATTGCTCCTTATACAATGGGATGGGTTAAATGCATTGAATAAATTCCACCAGGCTTGCTTGTGTGGCAATAAAACACTTCCACTTAGGTCTGTAGCTGTATGCTGTGCTTTGAATGTAACTCGTCCCCAGTGTTGATAAGCAAGCTGTGATTGAGGTTTTCAACATAGAAAAAATAAGTCCAAACCCTTAAAATCTTAACAAAACTGTTATCAAAAATGTCTTTCATAAAGTTATCAGTGCTGTCATCCTTATCATGCATTCTGGTTAAAGATTTTTTTCTAATTCATAGTTTGGATTCAGGAGCACTGTGAAAATTACAGCTTTAGTATACTTAATGGACCAAGTATACAAAATGCTCCTAATGTATGAGGGTTATGGGGTCAGAGTAAACTATGGCTTAAAGAATGCATGCCCATGCCTAAAGAGCACTAAAATAATGAAACAAGAAAAACACAAGGACTGCAGGGAGATATGAGCATATTATTATTGTTGAACACTTAAAATCAATGGAGGTCAAGAGCTTTTTTCCTGAAAAATCCCGAAGTGAATGATGAGTTCAGATGGTGACCAGTCTTTGTTTGGCAGCTTAACTTAAGTAAATAAAATGAACAAAAACAAAAATAAAACAAGTCTCCAAAAATAGACAAAAAATAATTATATTTCTTATAAAACAAACAAAACAAAGCAGTCTTACCAAAGCTTTTCATGTACTTGGGCTGCCCATGTAGTGTATGCTTTTAAAAAAGCAAAACAGTCAAGTTATCATACAATATTTGTCTAAATCTTTTATCTCACAAAGACAGATAAAGATAGAGACAAATTATTTTGAAAAAAATAAAATAAGGGATGTGTATAAAATAAAATAAGGGCTGTGTAGAAACAGTTAATATTTTCTTGGGTGACATATCCAGTATACATGTGCTAGGTCATCTTGCTTCCCAATCTCTTGAAGACACTGACAGAGCCGACGTCCATTTGTGCCCCAAGGCATTCCCCGCTTCCTCCTGTCCCAGTGCTACTACTAACCTTGGATCCAGCCTGATTTGGTCTGGCCAGGGATTTTGGCCTGGTGCTGGTGACCCTGTTGTCCTGCGTGTCAGCTGATGGTACAGACGTAGCAATGCCTGGGTGTGTGGTAGTGACTTTGCCCAGTCTCTGAAGCACACTCAGCTTGGCAGGGGGGAGGCCATCAAGGGTGGTGGAAGAGGAGGTTGGGGCGTTAGAGGAGGGTTGTTTAAATTTGTTACCCAGGCGCTGTAAGGTGGTTGGCACTGGTCTTGGGATTGGTTCTTTCTTCTGGGAGATAGGAGGTTTCTTCAGGATTCCTGCATACTGGAGGACAGAGCCCTCTCCATCACTGCTATCCTCCTCAACAACTACATCAACTCCCGCCGAATTTCCTGCTCTTGGCTCGTCTTCCTCTTCATCTGCTCTGCCCAAGCGACTGAATACACCTGTGGGCTGGTGAAACAGCAGCATTGTAAGTACAGATCCTTGAAAACCACAAGCTTTTGAAACATTGAGACGCATTGAAGACTTACCTTGCTGTTGATTGTTGTGTCTGCCCTTGATTCGGCTCCAAGCCTATCAAATACAGAGGTCCTCTGCACACCTTTACATGGGAGAGCATAAAAAGTAAGCATCTTCAAAAAACAACAACATAACTTCAGCTTTTGAATGAGCATAAGCTTGAATCATACTTGTATATGCACATGTTTGAGTGATGCTTATTTTTTAATTGATTGAGGCCATGTGATTACCCCATACAGATGTCTCTGATTACTAGCAAATTCACAAGAAATAATTGTTCTTTAATTACACAACCACACTACTTTCGGTTTCTCCTGTTAGGGGTCAGATCATTTACTTCCATCTCTTCCTGTCCTCGGCATCTTCCTCTGGAAAACCAGCCACCTTGCATGTCCTCCCTCACTACATCCATAAACCTTCTCCTTGGTCTTCCTCTTCTCCTCTTGCCTTGCAGCTCCATATTCAGCATACTTCTCCCAGTATACCTAGCATTTCTCTGATGCACATAATAATAATAATAATAATGATTCCCTTATCAGTCCCGCAAGGGGAAATTTGTTCTCTGCATTTTTGACCCAACCTATTGTATAGGAGCAGTGAGCTGCCAACATATGGCGCTCGGGGAGCATTTAGGGGTTAAGTGTCTTGCTCAATGACACCTCGACATGCTGTATGCAGGGCCGGGAATCGAACCTGCAATCTTCCGGTTGCCAGGCGACCGCTCTACCCACTGAACTATGCCGTCCCATGTCCAAACCATCTCAGTCTTGCCTCTCTCATTTTGTCTCCAAACTTTCCAACCTGAGCTGTCCCTCTAAAATACTTGTTCCGAATCCTGTCCTTTTTTGACACTCTCAATGCAAATCTTATCAATTTCAACTCTGCCACTTCCAGCTCCACCTTCGGTCTTTTTGTTAGTGCTATCACTGAGAACATACAAGACGTCTTCATAAAACAAACACCAAGCTTTCAAATACCAAAGGGAATAACAAGGAAGGTGGAAAGTATTAGTAAAAGATGTGACTGTTTTACTACAAGAAGAAAATTCAAGCAGGCATTCTTTGCAGTACTTACAGGTTTTGGTCAATAGGAAGTCAGTAAGTAATTTTAGTCTTTAGTAAGTTTTGGAAGCAAGCCTATTATCAGCAAGCTGATGGCGAGGTGCCCAGGCCAATGGGTCTGGCCTACCTTTTTTGGCCTGCTGGGCCAGGATTCGACGTGTGCGTGCCGTGGTGCCTTTGGGCATATTGATGATGTACTTGCCTTCCATCTCTGCTGTCACTCGTCTACGCTTCACCCCCGGCACGCCGTTCCCCTCATCTGCTGGCTGAATTACAACTAAGACAAAGGAAAGTGAAGAGGATAAAAAGGTAAAAAAGCTAAGAGTCATGGGTCAGGAAGAACAAAAGTAGACTATATGGTTTGAAAAAGGAAAAGATAGAAACTACTAATGGAGTCTACCTGCTTTACCACCCTTATTTGCCTGTTTGTTGGATACTGTGACTGAGAGGCGGTTGTCGGTGTGGCGGACTGGAGTGCTTGGTGGGGAGTCACGACTCAGGGCGTTGGCAATCATGCGAGTAGCGGCTAAGATGAAACCAAAAGATGATTTTCTTTATTTCAGCAGTTCCACTCTCTTCAAGTTCTATCCCTGAGTCCCTGAGACATGTAAGGCACCTGGACCTTGCAGCTTTCTGCCGAAATGCCCACTGACTTACTGAGACACAAATTAAAAGGCTGTATGAGGGACAAGTGTAGTGTAGAACTAATGAGGCAAGTCATATAGTGAGTACCATATTTCATATGACAGTGACACATTTGTTGTTTCGGTTCTATACTCTAGGAGCATGAAAGGACACAAAAACAATGAGGTTGAAGTGCAGACAGTCAGCTTTAAAACAGCAGTAGACAACTGTTTTGGTTTAACTTGTCATTATGAAATAAGTGTTGGTTGCTATAGAATGACACCATCAGAATTTAGATTGGTTCCCAATAAGCCTCGCTTGTAATTTGTAATTCTGCCACTGGGTATGATCTCAAGGGAAAACCCATTCATCCATCCATCGTCAACTACTTATCCAGAACAGGGTCGCGGAGGTAGCAGATTTCAGCCAGGAACTCAGAGCTTTCCGTTCCCTGGCCACATCAACTAGCTTAGACTGGGGGATCTTAAGGCATTCCCAGGCCAGTGTGAAGATAGAATCCCTCCAGGTGGTCCTCTATTTATCCCATGATCTCCTCCCAGATGGATGCGTCTGGAAAACCTCATTATGAAGGTGACCAGGTGACATCCTTATCAGATGCCTGAGCAACCTTAACTGGCTTCTTTCTACTTGAAGGAGCGGCGGCTCTACTCCGAGTTCCTTTCAATGTCTGAACTTCTCTCCCCGTCTCTAAGGGAGACACCAGACACCCTCCTGAGAAAACCCATTTCAGCTGCTTGTATCCTTGATCTCGTTCTTCCAGTCATGACCCAACTTTCATGGTGAGGGTATAAAAGAACAATGACGGGTAGATATAGAGCTTTGGCTTCTGGCACAGCTTTGTCTTGGTCAGAATGGTTTGGTAAAATGACTGCAATACTGCTCCAGTACCTCCAATTCTGCAGTCCAACTCATGCTTCGTCTTCCCCTAACTTGAAAAAAAAGACCCTGACATACTTGAACTCCTTCACTTGGAATAAGCACTCATTCCCTACGCGGATTGGGCAATCCTCCGGTTTTCTACTAAGAACCATTGTCTCAGATTTAGAGGTGCTGATCCTCATCCCAGCCACTTCCCACTCAGCTGCGAACTGATCCAGTGAGTGTTGAAGGTCAGAAACCAATGATGCCATCAGAATCACATCATTTGCAAAAAGCAGTGAAGCAATCCTCAGTCCATTGAACAGCAACCCCTCTCTTCCATGACTACGCCTCAAAATCCCATCCATGAATATCACAAACAGGATAGGTGTCAAGGCGCAGTCCAACCCACACCGGGAACAAGTCCAACTTACTGCCGAAAACAGATCTCGCTTTGGGCATACAGAGATTGGACGGGCCCCGAGTAGTGACCCCCTTACCCCATACTCCCACAGCACCTCTCACATTATCTCCCAGGGTACCTGGTCATAAGACATTTCCAGATCTATAAAACTGTAGACTGGATGGGTATATTCCGAGTACCCCTCCAGGATCCTTGGGAGTGTAAAATGCAAGTCCGTTATTCCATGACCAGGATGGAATCTGTATTGTTCTTCTTCAATCTGCAGTTCAAATATTGACCGAACCCTCCTTTACAGCCCCTTAAAATAGACTTTCCTGGGGAGACTGAGTAATGTGAAGCCTCTGTAATTAGCAAACACCCTCTGGTCCTCCTTTTTGAAGACTGAGCCCACCACCCTTCTGCCACTATCCCGGAATTTCACGTCATGTTGAAGAGACATCTCATCCATGACAGCCCCTCACCATCCAAAGCCTTCAGCATTTCTGGACAGAGCTCATCAATCCCTGGGGCTTTGCCACTGTGGTCTATTTTGACTACTCCAGTAGTTTCTTCCAGGGATGTTGATGTTTATCCCCCATCATCCTCCAGCTCTGTCTCCATCTTAGAAGGTGGGGTTGGTCAGGTTAAGAAGTTCCTCAAAGTGCTCCCTCCACCCCCCGATTACCTCCTCAGTTGAGCTTGACAGCGTCCCATCCTTATTATAAATAGCTTGGATGGTTCTCCGTTTCCCCCTCCTGAGGTGCCAGATGGTTAGTCCAGAAAAACGTTGGTGCTAATTGATAGTCCTTCTCCATGGCTTATTCAAACTCCTCCCACACCCGCTACTTTGCCTCTTTCACTGCTGAGGTATGGATGGAGAAGTGTCCACATTGCATTTTCGGGCTGTGTGGCAAACCTGACCACCAGGCACTCATTGACAGGCCCTCCATCTGGGCCTGGCTCCAGACGAGGACCCTGGGCTTCCTCCGGAGGGGGAACATCCCTTCTTTCTCAATGTTTTGTTGAGTCTTCTTGAACTATTCTTAGTCTTGTCCCTTGCCTGAGACCAATTTGCCATGAAGACACTACTAATAGCACAAGGCTCCAGACAACATGGGTCTCAGGTTCAGTGGGACACACAAACTTCTCCACCATGACAAGGTGATGGTTTCCTGGAAAGTGAAACTGTCACATGCAACCAACCATATTTCCCCAGAATGGGAAATGGTCTCATATGACCTGCAGACAATACTATGTTTGACAGCCACACCAGGTCAAATATTGCAGATATGCAATGGGAAATGGTGGATAAATGGGGGCTTGATGACAAGGATCTTATGTTGGTGACAAATGTCTCCAATATAAAAATAGTACCACAGCTGATGAAGTCTGTGAACATTAAATGCATTGTGCAGTTTGAATTTAGCCACTCAACATGCACTCAATGTCCTCTGGTTCTTGTCTACTTGGAAGAATTCACAGCATTGTGGCCTTTTTTTAAAGGAAAAGCACAACTGCTAGCCATGTCCTTAACGAAAAGTAGAAACTACTTAATCTCCTCGAGCATAAGCACATGACAGATATGGATACAAGAAGGAACAGTGCCTGTAATGTGTTCGGGCACTTGTTAGAGCAGTAGCCAGTAATTTGCACAATGCTATTCTCCAATGAGGTGTGGAAGAATGTCAAAGAGTTTTGGACATTAACTGAAGAGGACCTGGCCTGTCCTGACAATGTGACAAGCGCCCTGAATGCGCTAAAAGTTGCAACAATATAAAGTTAGAAGACCTTTAAGCTGTCTGTTATATAGTGCTGCTTCTTGCCTAGTTGTGCCACAGCACTTATGTGCAAGAAAGAGACTCAACAGTTATGAGGGACAGTAAAAATACAATATCTGGAGATCTTGGGAAGAGATATGCGTGTGGCCAACCCTTTATGTGCATGGCCTCAGCACTACATCCATGCTCTAAAGCATCCCCCTACCGGGAGAAAAGACAGGACACCTACATCACCATGGCAAGAGACAGTATGGATGTCTCAGGTGAGGGTAAATTACCCTTATTGAGAAAACTTAATTATAGTAAGTTTATTACAAGTGCTTTCACCTGAAAAACTACACTACCTTTTTACTTGACCTTGGACACCAGACTTGTGCAGTATAATGCAATAACGCAACTATACAACTGTGACTTATCTTGTGCATTTATTGATTCTATTTGGGCTCAGTTCTAAGTAGAATTTTATGTTCAGATTTCAGAAGAACCTGAACAACTGCTAGAACAAGGGAAGGCTGAAATGAGGTCTTACCCATCTTCCAAGAGAAGAAAAGACTACCTGTGCTCTAGCAGATTTATTTGGAGACATTTTTCTTCCCTAAAGACAAGACTCACCTATGTCACTGGTATCAGGTACTGGAGGGAGTCAAGAAATACAATGAGGTAGAGCCATTGGCTCTTGTTAGGGATTAACTCAATTGGTGGAGGGAGCACCAGGCTGCTTTCCCCTTACTGTCTTTCTAAGCTAAAAATATCCTCTGCATCCCAGGTAGAAGTGTAGCGGAGACATAGTAACAGCCCAGAGAAGTGCTATGAAACCTGAACATTTTGATCAAATGTTATATCTGCACAAAAATCTGAAAATGCATTATGCCTTAACTGCCAATACAAGGTCACTTTTAAGTCAAATGAGTTTTTCAGATTATCGAGCATGTATGAAGACAAGTTTTATATTTGCTTTTTTAAATAAAATTAATGTCAGGTGGACATTTTCACAGCTAATAGCAGTGCGCTTAAAAAAGTCAAGGGAAAATAGATTATAGTCACATTAAAAAATACAAGCATAAGACACAACAGGCCAAAGATAACATTTTTTAGGTTAAAAATGAAAGAATTTTTATTTATCAATTAATTGGATTAGGAACAGAATACAGATCAGATCACTGTGGGCCTGGAATTTTCAGTGTTTTAATTTTTTTGATCTTTTAGGCTTTCCCTTCGCTTATATACAGAATGAGAGAGAGGTCCATTTTATGTCACAATTACTCCCCAAGTTGTGGAGGTGGACATGAATTTAGATGGAGCTTGGAGGATTAAGGCTGGATGCCCTTCCTGATGCCCCGTGGTGGATTAGAAACATCACCCCCCGGCCATTAGTTTCTGAAGCGCACATTCTATCACTGAGCTATTGTGGCCCCAAAATATACAGAATACAACACATCATACAAATATACTATAATATGCAAGTTTTATATACATTCCCCTCACAAATGATTGGAACATTGAGGCCAATTCCTTTATTTTTGCTGAAAAATATAAACATTTGGGTTTGACATCAAAAGATGAATATGAGACAAGAGGTCAGCATTTCAGCTTTTCGGGTATTTACATCTAGATCTGATACACAACTTAGAAGATGGCACCATTTGTTTGAAACCCCCAGTTTTCCAATTGAGCGAAGTTATTGGAACATGTGACTGACAGTTGCTTTTTTTGTTACCCGGGTCTGTCCTATTAGATTGATGATTCAAACAAGAAATAGTGCTGAAGGTCTACTCTCAGCTTCAGCTTTGGGTTTTGCCTGTGCAGCCAGAATAACCCACTGCAGCGCAACAGAAAGGGTGTCCTGCCTTAATCCCTCACACTCCATCTAAGTCTGTGTCATATTCTATATCTAAGTTATATTATTATCATTATCATAATTATTACAATACTCACCCCTACTTCACACCCTTCCTAGCATATCCTTCCCAGCTTGGTCTACCTGCCTTGCCAATTAGTCCCTTTCTCTGTCCTTAATATCAAACCCCTCACATGTAACGTCCTAAAAAGTCGAATTGGCAGGAAATTTGGAGAGAATTACTTTGGGTGAATTTATTTATTTTTATCTTATCCTATATTTTTCTTTAATGTATTAAGATTAAACATTTGTGTGGATAACGTGGTTGACAGACAGGCTGTATGCTGACATGTAACGATGTAAAGTACAAAACTTTGTTACTCACGCGTATTGGCAGTTCTTCTAAGTTCAGCCTGAACACTCGTCTGCCCTGAGGAGATGGCTTCAGTGGCCATTTTGCACATATCCTACAAGCAAAGGAGATACAGGCAAAAACTTTACACTAGATTCATGCTATATGAAAAAACCTGACAAAGGAAATCTCTGACCAGAAGACAAGAAAGAAATAGATTTAGTCTTAACAAGATATACAAGTGAGGAAATCCCAGCTGTACATTCACTGAAATAGTTAACATTTCAAAAATAAAATAACTCTTCCTAAATTCAATAAAACACTTCACATAGATGACAATAGCTGCTTTGAAATGGTCAATTACCAAGAAAAATGGTAGGTGAACTGTTTAAACTTAATTGTTTGCCAGCAGCTATTCCAACATGTGCCCTGGCTCTACAGAGTGTCAGAAGCTAAGCAAGTATGGGCTTTGCTTTTACATGGTTGGGAAACTAATGAACAAAGTAATTTAAACCCATAAAATGAATTTATGAACTCTCCATCTAGGCTCCCTCATGCCAGAATATCAAATTGCATATTCTGATTTATAATGAAAACTCATCATTCAAAATGTCATGTCCCCCTCTCCTTGCTTGCTGATGGGAACTCTACCCATTATCAAAAAGATAACCCAACACAAACATTAAGCCCTTACAATAGATTATGTTTACACATCTATATTTAATACCAGTAGAATTATTGCTTCAAATTATTCTGTTAAAATGATGATTAATTTTCATTTGTTTAGTTTGCGGTTTAGTAGTCAGAATTTTCTTGCATAGCCATGAGTTCATCAACCATCTAATATTTCAACTTACTTTATAATATCAACTTAATTTTACTATGCCCTTACCTGCCTGTAAACCACTTTGGCATGTTTTAGTATGGCAATAATGTCACCAATGATAGTAATGCCCAGGTCCATCATGATCTCCTTACTGAGGTCCATTAGCATGCTTTTCTGAATTCTGGAAAAGTGATGAGCCAGAACAGAGATTAGATGAAAAAAATGTATCTTTAATTATTTCACAACAATTTTGAAAATAAGATACCTTTGTTAGTATTCAATATTTATTTTGTATTTGGACGGATTTATTCTTTTGAATAGCTTGGCTACTCTAACTTTTATTAAGTTAAAACTAAGGCTTGTAAAAGCCAGAAAGGTACACATACTGAAATATGATCTTTACGAGATGCTACACAAATAAATACAATGGCATTAACAATTGTATAGCTAATATGAAGAGTTTTTTTCACTGACTTAATCGGTCTCAGTTTAATAAGGATGCTTCCATGTAACAGATAAAATCAACGAGACCATCATCATAACAATAGATATTGTTAAATTATTTTTCTAGATGCTATATCATGAAGCCATTATAGGATCAACTATAGATCATACCTGAATAAAAAACCTTCACTTTACAGTGTTGTATTAAAATTTACCTGTTGTCCACAAAGGAAACAGCATATGTGACAGCTAGACCAGCAGGGATCCCAGCATCCATGAAAAACTGAATCCACTCTGACGTGGCTGAAGAGGAGAGGATGAGAGTGGTTAAAATGGAGCTCTTCAAATGGTTCTAAAGATGATTAACAATACTCCCATGACAAAAAACTTAATAGTTCCCTTTACAGTTACACATGAGTCATCCGTATCAACTGACAGCTTTGTAAAGAAAATAGTAAGCTTTAGGTGGAGAGGGCTCACTGGTGAATGAGAGATCCATTTTATGTCACAATTGGTCCTCACATTATTGGGGCTGGACACAGACTTAGATGGAGCTTGGGGGATTCAAATGAGAATGCCAGAAGCATATCCAAGTCTGCGGGTGGGGGATGCAGCATGGAGAAGTCACATAACACATATTAGTCCTGACCAGCTGGGTTTTATTTATAAAACCATGACGAGACAAAAGTGGAATTGGGTGAGCAATAGTGTGCTAGGCTGGCATACCCAGCTGCATTAAGGGTGAAATGAAT
>OMLC01097323.1:0-11985 GCA_900302585.1 Regalecus glesne
ATATTACACTCTCATAGCGGTTGCAGCCGGGGGTGTTTGGTTCTGCTGAGGAGGTCTATTCATGATACTTGCATAATGGGATGGTATTAATCAATGGATATTTGGCATACAGCTGCAGCCAATCTTGATGGTATATCTGTTTAATAATTTCCTTAATGAGTATTTCAGGGTGAAACATTCATCTAAAAATTCAAAAAAAGTAGCTTTCCATTGTTTGTCGCCATTGTGTTACTGTAGAGTGGCTTGCACCAGGGGATGTTTTGATTTCTGCTGTGTTTATTGTTTTGCCAGCTGTCAGTATTCATCAGTTGAAATTTTTAGAGGATGAGTTTCATTGAAGATAGATTTGCTTGATGATGAATTTGAGAGTCCTCTGTTAATGCTCTCTAGAAATTGTTTTTCAAAATGGAGGTTGGGTGACTACTTTCTTAATGCACATAGTAGTGTGTTATGGACAATCATATATGGTTTGTATGTGCCATTCCTGGTCTTCAGTGAAATGTCTAGACCATCAATGCATGTCTTTTTTGGTTCTGTTGTAATTCTAAATTCATTGCTTGAGAATATTTGGCAATATTCTTTCTTGATTTGTTTGACGACTTGGGGATTTGTTGCACATTGCAAGTTCATCTCTGTTGAGACCTACTTTGATGCCTAGGTCTTGCACTTGAAATAAACAAAAATGCAATCTTATTAAAACACAAGTTTCCACTACGTCAAAGCTGCCCATGGTTATGTCCAATTTATTGCTACTTTTTTTCTACCTTGGGTCTCCACTGTGGTACAAAATTGATTCCTTCACCAGGCCTATTATATCTCTATCTTGTTCGGTCTTCTTCCTTTTGTTTTGAGACCAAATCGATAGCTTTTGGTAGTAAATCCTTGTTTATGGGGAGCTTAAATTCACAGATATAAAAGCATATAAATGTGTAGTTATTCTTACCTTCCATCCATTGTCAACTGCTTATCTGATGTCAGGTTGCGAGGGAATTGGAGCATATTTCAGCACTCTTTGGGTGAACGGTGGGGAAAACACCCTGGACAGGTCACTAGTCCATCACAGGGCAGAGCAATAAGGGAAAAGTTTCTTGCTCAAGGACACTTTGACACACTTCTCTGCAGGTATCAGGATTGAACCGGAAACTTTCTGATCATCAGACAACCATTATACCCTCTGAGCCAAACCACTCTGATATTCTTATCTTCTATATACTTAAACTATTCTAATAACTGGTCAGTGGTTTTTCATTACTATAAGGGGATTTTATTCACAATATTCATATTCATGTTTTAAATTATCTCTTATTTATTTTTACAGTTTCTGGTTTGGTAGGTGGATAAATTCTACATGTTGGCTTGTTGGAAAATTTCAGTTTCTGGTTTTTCAGTATGATAAAGGTTTAGTTCCAGGCTGTGACATATATCTGGTTGTCTATCTTTAGGTCTGAGAGGAATTTGTAAAAAAAATATTTCAGTTGTCTATGATGGTAGATTAGGTGGCTTTCTTGTATAACTTTGTGACATTATTTTCTTATAGTTCATTATATTTCTTAGGATTTAGTTTGTCAGAGTTAGTCGTCTTATCAGCTACAGCGAAGAAAACTTACGCTAAATAAAAACACATCACATAGGCATTAATGAATCATTCAATTTGGTTTATTTTCAATACAACCATTGCAGAGACAGAGAAAGAGTGCATCACAAAGCTATCACAAGGGTCTATCTTTTAACAGCAGTCCCATGTGTGAAGTAAATAACTAGCTAAAGTTAGCCTGCTAGAATGTTGGCACTAGCTAGCTAGCATCAGTTAGTTACTAGATAGCTAGTGTATAATTTTCCAAAAAGAAACCAATGTTGTTTCATTAGAGTTTACATTTGCGTGTTTTTTTATTTTTCGTAAGTCTCCACAAATGTGTAGTGAAAAGCAGTATACTGTACACATACCATGAAGAGAGACGTGTTGCTGCTGCCAAGCTGAACAAGATCATTTTCTGCTTTCTGAATCCATGGGCGGCATGGCTCAGTGGGTAGAGCGGTCGCCTGGCAAATGGAATGTTGCAAGTTCGATCTCCGGTCCTGCAGAGAAGCGTGTCGAGGTGTCCTTGAGCAAGATACTGTTCCCCTAACTTCTCTGCCCTATGATAGACTGGTGACTTATACAGGGTGTACCCCGCCTCTCGCCCAATGAGAACGGAGATAGGCTCCAGTTCCCCCGCGACCCGATTTCGGATAAGCGGTTGACGATTGATGGATGGTTGACGATGGATGAATCCATTCAGAGATCCCTTTTCGTCTGGCCCCGTCATTTGACGCCAGTAAAACTTGATAGGCTGTCTTCCGTATCGCAAAATCAAGGAGCCAGATTGACAGCCCAGTGATTAATTGTCGTTGGGCATTTACTGATTGACAGCACTCCTGCCCAATATCATTTGGGGAGGCACCATGGGGGGTTGTTTCGAGGGGGGGGCAGTACTACCCCACACCCCCTTTGTAGACACACCCCTGATTCTGCTATCTTTTTTAATTGCAATGCAGTATCTTTTGGATTGGTTTGTTTGGAGGTTTAAATTTAATGATCTGTGTTATTTCTAGCTTACCGTCTTCAAGGGGTTTCAATCTGGGATAGATGGCAGGGCTGTGGTTGATTTGAATCCATACATTTACCGTTCTATTAATATATTGTCTGAATTTAGAAAGAAGAAAGCGCTTCATCTTACTACTCTTATGAATTCCTTGGTCGTTGAAATAATGCACTTCAAGTAGTCTCTCTCTCTCTTTTGGTGCTGGGGAGTGTTTGTCGAGTAGCTGATATTCATTTGTTCCATGCAGGTTTCAATGCTTTCTGACTTGCAAACAATGAGGACGGATTCATAATCAAAACTTTTGCCTTACAAGCAAAACTTTTGGACTTCCAACCAAGGTAGGACTGATTAACAGTCAAAACATTTCATGACACAAAAACTCTCTTCAAAAGTTAAATTCTTAGTCTTAGGACGAAACCAACAAAACCGTGATGCACAATTTGTTTGTAATCCAGATAAATTTTGTCAGTTCATGCATTTTAACCAACAGACTTGATTTTTGATCGGAGGGAGATAACTATGCCCTCAAAACATTCCTACGATTGCATTAAAAAGACCAACATTTAACTTCAAACAAAGATGGATAAAAAACTCTAAAGAAAAAAAAAACACAAAAACCTCTCATCTCCATATGAATAAACAAACAGAAAAGGGGTATAGACTATAATCCACTAACACACAAACTAACTGCAAAAGTCCCCCCCCTGTCACTCAACACCAAAGCTCCTGAGCTTCACAGTCTGATGTGACCTGAATTACAGAGCTGCTCCTGTGTGTTGGAACATTGGCCTACAAGCACTTGAGAGTGCACTGAGTTGCTGAGCAGGTTCAGTTCAGTCAGTGGAGCGGTGAATAAAATGGCCTTGAGTGTCATTAGTGAATGCCATCTTGATGAATCAGCTGGCTAGACATCCAGAAATTATAATTGAGGTGACAGAGACCTACACCCTGCCCACAAACACCTGGGCGAGTGAGTACTTTCAGCATAAATGATGAAGTGTTTTTCTTTTTTTGCGTCTGTGTGTGTGTGTCTGTGTGTGTGTGTGGGGGGGGGTGAGGGGGGTGCTTTGCATTCAAGTCACCTGGGTTCGCATAGCCCCAAGCTTCAAAAGTCAGGTCACAATAAATCCATTGCTAATAAACAGCCCCTTTTCCTGCTCTATTAATTATCTGCCACAAAGTTTATGTTTTTACGTTACAATCTTTTAGAAAACCAATGAAACTACTTCTCAGCTCTCGTCAGAGAAAGACGCTGCACATTGTTAATTCCCTGTGGGGAATTTACCTTTTGGAGCAGGGGTAAATTAGCACTTTATTTCTCTGTGTGATTTACAACTAGAGACTGTGATTAACTGAGGTGAGAAACAGCTTACATCAGCAGCTATAGAGAACTTCAGATGTAAGCCTCTTTATCCTTCCGTTAAGTCTTAGCTTTATATAGATATCTTTCCTATAGCACGAGCGTGTATCGGGGGACCCAATCACGAGTGCTGATGTTTTTTTTAAACTATGATTTAAAGGTAATATCCCAAATATTTCACCTCACCAGATTCACCTCTTTTTGTGATCCCAAATATTTCCTTCCATAAAAGTCACGTCTCTCTATTGCTGTTTGTGCTCGGAGAAAAAAAATATAGACATGATGAAAAAAATACAGTGAGTAACATGAATTATGATATGAATTAAATATAGATGAACAACTTATTCAAATGATAGAACATAAGAGCTTATGTAGCTGAGATATTCACCTCGGAAAGTCAGTTTTTGAGTTTAATTCCTTCATTATGGAGGATTTCACGAGTGCCGCCAAGTGAAATCATTTCAACCACCCAGAGACATTCCCGGGATTGCTTTGCATAAATACTCTCATGTCACGTCAGTGATTTGGAGCTGAACCACAACGATTGCAGACCATTACATCAACCAGTGCTTTTGTTTGTTTTTTTCACATTGGCCTGCGGTAAAGAACACTGACTAATTTGTACTCTCTGCCTTACTAATCACCTTCACAACCACATTGTTTGGGGAAGTTGATTTCAGGCCACGCATTTCGCCTCCTCTGTATAGAAAGCCATCAATGGAGTTTCTCAGCATTGAGTCAACATTGCCCTTCCAGTGAACTGCATGATGCCTAGTGGCACACACACCATGTAAAAATGCTCACAGTTTTTAAATGTCCATAGTATATGCCTGAAACTTTCTTTGTGGATTCTTCACTTGTTACAGTTACCAAACCATGCTTATATTTACATTGCATTTTCTTCTCTAAGACAGTAGCGGAAAAACCTCAATTCTAGTCGGTTTTGTTGCTGGTAATTCTTAGTTCCTTAAGGCATGATATGTGCACATGATCCGTTATGTTTCACCACAGCAGCCAAGTCTGGAATAGAAAGCAAAGTAGTTAGCACATTTGAAAACAATTGAAGCTGTTTTGGCTTAAGATCAGATCTGGCAGAACACACTTCTGCAGTCTCTACCGGCCCATATTACACTATCAATCACTAAAACAATGAATTTCAACCTTTAGTATTCATTAGATTTAGAGAATGCACTGACTCATTTCAATTCTAAATAGATCTCTGGAATTTGGATTACAGACATTAAACAGAAAGTGATGATTTTAAAAGTATGGCTTTAAAGCTGATTGTTTTGAGGATCTATGCCTGAGTGGCCCCATTATTTTAGGTATCAGAGGAGCTCAGTAGTAATAGTATGCATTTCAGTACAAAAACAAGACATGTTTGAAACATGAGATAGTGAGGCCCCAAAAGGCCCTACTGTCTGCTTCTATTCCACTCTGGATGGGAATACCACCATTTACATGTAAATATAGCTATACTGTTAATCTGGAAAGTTTGATCACTTGCAATGTGAAATTGACTTGAAGAGGTCTCAGGCCCAGTTAAAAGGTGATGGACTCATTTTATATAGTGATTTTCCAGTCTTTTGACCACTGCGGGCACTTTACAACATCTTACATTCACGGAGCGTGGGGGATTAATGCCATTTTTGACACCCCGTAGTGGGATCCAACTCATAACACCTGACTCGTAGGCACAGCACCTGTGGCTGTGTCTCCCTCTACACTTCTGGCTGATTAGATGACTACACGCAGACACACACACACACACACACACACACAAGGCAGCTATGCCACGAGAGGACATTTTACACCTTGTTCCAGGTTTTGCAGGCTTGATAGAAGGGCTTAGGCATTGCTTCTGTTAAATGTAGAGATAAATATCAGGGAGGTCTTGCCATCTCTCGCAGGCCAGGTAGAAAAACTAATCATCCCATGATGCCTGGAAACTGATCCATTGATGGACAATTACAGGACTCCTCTCGATGTGTAAAGCTCGGACGATGGGAGAGATTGGGTCTGGTTTACATGACATGATTAGTTCTCACATTGTGAGGGTGGACACAGACTTAGATGGAGCTTGGGGGGACTGAGCTTGGATGCCCTTTCTGACACCCCACGGTGAATTTAAACCCTCTGCCACTGGCTTGTCACTTCCCCGAGCACACTTGCTCTACCCACTGAGCTACCATGGCCGCTGACAATGACAGACAGTAGCTGGCCAAAATTACTAATGGTTCAGATCTGCCAAGTCAAATCAAAGGGAATTTGAAGTGCATTCCACCCTCATCTCTTCCCCATAAAACACAGTGAAACCTTTCAAACATTAAAATTTAACATGCACATTGGAGTCGATCAGGGCCTAATGACAAGGGCTAGAATAACTACAGGATTAATAACCTTACTGTTCTATAACCCAGTTGGTTTTTGTTCTAGTTGAAAATGTAGATGTGTCTTGGGCAATTAGGTCTTAACTGGACTGTAAAAATCCAACAAACACATCCAAGACAGACTGAGAATTCAAATCACCCATACTGTCTTTGAACAGAGCATCACCACATTAAGCAGGTCGCCATTGCAGTTACACACAAACGAGAAACCTTTTTTTGTGTGATCAACATTTTTATTGTTTTTCAGGGGTGAGGGTGGAGGCGGGGGGTTACAGACATATCAAAATGCAAAGCAAATTGAGAAAGGTAGCAAAGTAAATTAAAAAGTTGACAAGCTTGGTAAGACAGTGCATAAAGCAACAGACATTTGTCAGCAGGTAAAGTAAATCACGACCATGATTGCCTTGTTGTGTTTGTCCCTAGCTCAAGAGATTATCTTGGATGAGAAATAGTTCCAAGCTTGTCTGCTTCTAAGCAGTCACTGGTCGTGGCTTATTTAGCCACACAGTTGTATGTTCCGGGTTGACAATGTGAACCGGGCTATGGATCCAGAATGATTTCAGACACATATCCAGGGTAAAACAGTTTTTCAAAATGTTTTCTGTTATTGTTATAAATTGTTAGCTGGATATTAGAATTGTCATTAAGGGGACACAAACCAGGATTAGGAACATAAAAAATATCAAGTATATCTGCTAAAGCTGAGTTTACATGAGTCAAAAACTGAGCGATAACAGGACAATCCCAAAATGTGTAAGAATGTTTCTGGTGTAGTAGTGTTGCTTATATGACAGTTGTTATTTACTTACAGTTTCATGAGGAATCTTTTATGGGGTGTGATATAAGCTCTGTGTATGGTTTTGAAATGAATTAGTTGGTGAGTTAGGTTCTTACAAGTCACAGTTAAATTGTCCCATATTCTCTCCCAATCTAAAGTAATATTCATATTCCCCATCTCCCTGTTTCATATGGATTCAATTGGTAAAGCCTTGGCCCTGTGCTGTAGCAGTGAACTATATATTAAAGAGACTGGGGATGTACCCGATAATGGTGTAATCCATTGTATCATGGCATGTATGGGGAGAGGAGAATTCCAGGGAACTCCATATGTTTTTAAGGCAGATCTTAGTTGAAAGTAAACAAAATAAGAGGATACAGAGAGAGAAAAGCGTGTTCTTAAATCTTGTAGGGAACAAAGACCTTGAGTGTCAGATATATCACCCAACTTATTCACTACAAGCGCCGATTAAGATGGTTGATAAAATTGCTTTTTACCGCATAATAGCCTTGAGTTATGCCATAGTGATGTGTTCTGACAGAATTTAGAGGGGGTGCCCATCCAGCGTTCTGCTGTCTTCCATACCTGTATAGAGTTTGCAATAATGGGCCTGAATTTATTTTTACTCGTTATGTTTGCCACACCAGAAAATAGAATATCTTGCAGCCTGTGTGGTAGTATTTTAGTGGATTCAATCGAATTCTATGCAGTGGTAGACTGCGGGTCAACCCATGTGCTGATGCTCTGATCTGAAAAGACCAATAGTAAAGTTCAAATTTTGGTACTGCCAAACCCCCTGGCACTTTGTGTTACAGTGTAGTCACACAAATTCTAGGCCGTCTCCCTTCCCAAATACAACTAGAAATCATGGAGTTGATATCTTTAAAATAATTTGGAGGGGAGCTGTGTGTTAGCAGAAAGAGAAGGATATTGAGACGGGGTTATATTTCCATGTTAACTGTGTTAATTCTACCCTGATAGAACCCCTTTCAAGGGCTCCCAGAAGATTTGTGGATTGGGGCAATCCTTTGTGTTAATATCTTAAAAATGATTTTAGTTGATCTTGGAGTGAACTAGGGAAGCTAGTTAGTAAATTTGTTTGCAAAGATGTGATTAAATACCACCTTGGGGCCTTTGACTCAATTTTGGGCAAATTAATGTTGCATAATAATGCACAGTGATCAGAAAGTAGAACTTGTAAAGTAGTGATAGATATATGTCCAGCAATTAGGTTCGGGCTCAGAAAAATATAATCTATCTGGGAAAATGTCTTGTGTCTATTAGAGAAGCATGTTTAATCCTTAGTAGCAGTATTCTGCATGTACCAAATATCAATAAGATTTAAATCTTTGATTGATGCATTCAATGGGGTAGATGAAACATAGCTATGCGATCTGAATTAGATTTATCAAGAAATGGATTAAATGGAGATGTACCATTCCCAAAGGATTGGGGAATATTTGCAATCACGGTATTGCAAGACAGATGTACTCTCAGGCCACCACCCCTATTCAAAGTGTGTTTGTTGTTTGTTTTCAGCTCAGACTGAAGAAGTCACCTGGTGAGTGATGAAATGTTTCTTAATAAACTTCTGATTCACCTCTTTTTGTAATCGGAAGACAGTTGCTAGCCCAACTAATATCACATTCTAAACATTCCCAAATACCTTGTAGTAGGAATCTTTTAACTGCCCATTCGTATATCACGCATACACTAAGAAAGTTCATTCTTTCATGACCGCTATGTTGTCTTCTTTTGTTTTGGGGTGATCTCGGTGGTTCTCGAAGACCGTAGCTGAAGCTGCCTAGGTAGCTCCATCATCGCGCCGAACCGCTGTCGAGGTGGATCTCCGTGAAAGAGAGTTGATGAAATTTTAGGTGGCTTCGAGGGAGTCGAGCGTCTTCTTTTCACCTTTATACTTCAGCTTAATCCTGCCAGAGTGAATGAGGACTAGCTCCAAGCCCATGGCTTTAGCTTTCCTCACGGCCGAATTGAATCTCTTTCTCTTTGGTGTAGTCGCTGGACTGTAATCCGGGACGAGCAGGAGCATGCCAGCGATTGGTGCCGGATCAGTCTGAAACCGGCAGGTGGCGCTGTTGAAAGTCTACTTCACTGGATTAACTTGACGCGGTCTTGCCAATGCGAGATGAGGGTGAGCGGTTTGTTAGAGTTAGCCTCTCCTCCATCATATACATGATGTGCCCGTTCAATGTCAATGTCTCGGTCGACCAATGAAGGGATCCACTGGGGTAGGTTATCCTTGAGGTAGCCGATTACATCCGAGCTCTCCGCTCCTTCTGGTAAACCAACCAGCCTTACGTTATTCCTTCGTCCCCAGTCCTCCAGATCAGTCAACTTGGTAGTGAGCTGTTCTGGCTGTGTCATCAGCTCGATAGCCGATCACCTATCCTGTCATGCAGCTGCCTGAACTAGTCCAAGCGATTTTGGGTGCTTAGCTTTGGCTACATTTTCAAGTTCCCTGCCTATTTCTTTCACAGATTGCTTAGTCTTTTTTATTTAATTACATAAATCACGTAATGCCGGGACGAGGAGAGAGTCCACTGCTTCCCTGACAGCCGAGGTTACTGCCACATCTAGATCAGGTTGTTTTGCTCCTGGAGCGCTAGCTTTACGCCATTAGCAATAGCTGCCGTTAGCAATAGCTGCATCAAGTATAGAGATGGAAGAATCTTTGGGTTTTTTCTTCAAAGGCGATAGTTAATCCTCTCTCTACAATGCTGATTTGTTTGTGGAAGGATTCATTTTGAAAAATGTATCAAACTAATCGAGGTACATGAGAGGATTTATAGAAAAAATAAGACTGTGAGCAAGAACCAAAAACTCTGTGGACATCGCTTCTGATAGGTCACGTAATCTCCTAGAAACTATTTCAAAATAACAGAACACAACTGTAAGTATTGTTTGCTCCTACTGAGTGACATTAAGCAACAAAGGCGGGTTTTTTTATTCCCTTCATGGCATCTGCAAACAAACACTCACTGCTCTGAAAATACACAGGCTCTGTTGCTAATCACTTATCTGAAGAGGCCAGAGATAACTACAGGGAAGTTGATTATTGTGATGAGGCAGAAGACATTCTCACAAGGGCTTTTAAATGTTACACCTCCTAGTCTTGTGATTTAGTCGTAAACAGGATCTGTGTGTCTGCATATCAAAAAGATCTAAAATATTGAGGGGAAAAACACACCAGGACAATGTGTATTTTTGCAAAAATGGGCCTTTGTAGATGTGGGATTTTTATTTCAGGATAATCAGCAGCTAGACAAATTGACTTTCCGTGCAATGTAACACTTTTGGAGCTGTGGTAGATCAGCAGTAGAGTGTGTGCTTCCAAGTTAGCCATCGCTGGTTCAATCTCACTACGAGGCATCAGGATAGGGCATCCAGTCTTTATTCTCCACGCTCGGTAAGTGTGAGGCATTCATTGACCACAGTTACATGCACACCATATTCTGGTTACTGTCAATATTCTGGTTATTGCAATATTCTGAAAAAGGGGTTTATATGCACTGTGGCAACAGGAATTCTACGTTTTTATGTGATCCTGGCATATTCCGGTTCGACGTGAAAGCTAATATTCCCGGAAAGAGTTGTTATGAATGAACGTGTGTTGATTGGTTTGTATGCAAGTTGGTTCATCAATTGCACATTCAGTGGCAATGGGGACCATTCGCAAAGGATTGGGGAATAATCGCAATCACAGTATCGTAAGACGATGACAGATGTACTCTCAGGCCGCCACCCCTATTCAAAGATGGTCATTCCCTCTTTACATAAATGGCCTCTTTAACCCCCCTTTCAAACAAACATTCCTCCCTATCAAGCATGTGAACATCATCATCTTGAAAGAGTGGCCGCTAGCCACGCTGTTAAATGCCAGGAGGACTGCAGTGACTTGTACATCGGGGAGACCAAACAGACGCTGGCTAAGAGGATGGCGCAGCATAGGAGAGCCAACACGTCGGGTCAGGACTCTGTGGTCTACACCCACCTACAGGCGAGTGGCCACTCATTCAAGATGATAATGTTCACATCCTTGATAGGGAGGAACGCTGGTTTGAGAGGGGGGTGAAGGAGGCCATCTACGTGAAGAGGGAGCGACCGTCTTTGAATAGGGGGAGAGGCCTGAGAGTACATCTATCGGTGTCTTACAATGCCGTGATCGCAAACATTCCCCAATCCCCTGTGAATGGTGCCTTTTGTCACTGAATGTGCAGTTGATCAACTTGCATATGAACCCAGCCTACTGTCGTGTGGCATCAATTTACTGTTTATAAGGGGGGGAATGATTCTTTCAGCTCAGACTGGAGAAGTCACCTGGTGTGTGATGAAACGTTTCTGAATAAACTTCTGATCCAGCTGAACTGATTCACCTCTTTTTGTAACCACTTGCTAAGTGATTGCACTCATGTATAATGCTGTAAAAAGACCACTCACAATGGTGAACATGAGCATTCTAGGCCAAGCATTAATTTCATGTTTTTGGTCAACTTGCAGCTAGGAGATTACTGGATGTGAGCTGGCCAGTCTGCAGGAGCTGTACACCCAGCAGTGTCTCAGGAAGTCCCTGTGGGTCCTGAAGGATCCAGCACACCACACAACAGCCTGTTCTCCCTGCTGCCCTCCAGGAGGACATCCAGGACTCTCAGAACACACACCAGACTGAAGTACAGCTTCACTCCTAAGGTCATAAGACCTCTTCATAGATAACATGCAACCTTACTATCTGTACGATCTGATTACTACATGTGCAGTATCTTAGATTACTGCTCATACATGTACCATTATAGACTGTTATACCTAATTGATTGATTCTCAAATTTACCTATTTTATACCTAATTCTGTCATATCTA
>OMLC01097324.1:0-10999 GCA_900302585.1 Regalecus glesne
ATGAAGTCCATCATATTTTCACAAATAATTACCACTTCACTCCCCTCTGTCAAAGCACAATTTGCATTGAAATGGAGGAAATAGTTGAAATGATGTATTTGGTTGTCAAAACAAATTCCAATGCATTAAAAGTTGAAAGACTAAATAAAACACTATAACCTTGTGGTGTAATGAGCCATCGGTGAGCCCAGAGGCTTTTTTTGCATGTTGGTCCAGATGTAGCGGTCAAAGTGTTGCCTACAGTCATGGTAGCCCAGGCAATTTTTCCTGTGTGTGACACACACTATTTGAAATAACATAAGTAACATTCTCATGAGTCACTTTGGGACAGAAATGTTCCATTTGCTAATTTTGTCCATGTAGGACATGTGCGTCACCATCATGAGAGTTGGTGAAGAATTTTGGGATGGGACAGGAAGTGGTACTCATGCTCAGTGTGTTTGGATCCCCAATACCATCGAAGTCTCATCCAGAAAAAAGTGTTTTGAGATACATAGTACAGATTCCAGGAAAATCCCCAATAACCTTCCCGAATTCATTACATTTGTGAAATTTCTGGACTGTTTAATGGCTTCAGAAACCAATCTTTTAATGGAAGCCTTTTTAGAGACTTGTGATTAATTCTTAGTTTGGTCTTTTTCTTCTGTGTCCTGTTTAATTTGCATTTTATTTATATCATTGACTCAGCAGTGACAATTTGCCCTGTAACCTTCTAATACCCAGGGGGTGCTATTTAAGACCTGGGCCCAATATTTCATCCATTTCCTAGTTAGTAAATTATGAGGTAATATTATATAATCATGATATAATAATACATATGATATATTGTGAAATAGGTAGTGAGGTCAAATGATTTCACTTGTATTGCAATCCCATACCATCCGCAAAAATATATACAAATTTAGCATAGCATGCTAAAAAAGGTTACATCTGCACAGAGAGACAGGACAATATAGTGTCTTAGAGGGATAGAAATAAAAGATAAACCCTCCACAAAATGTCTTGATACATGCTCAATAATTCAGGTAAGGGAAATCACACAAAAAAGTGAATCGATTCACCTTTTTTGTGACCTCTGCTAAAAGCATTTTTTCCTGAGAAGTTTTACAAAGCCTCCTTCATCTGTCCTTGTGCATGCAAACATACAATGAAGGTAAGACGTTGTATGAGCAATAGAGATAATTCCGTGTGCAACTTCAACTGCCTTGTCTGTTGGTTTGTTTTTTGCTTGTTTTATACCTCTGTTCTGTTTTCCACTTTGCTGCTTTGTAATGCTGCAAATATCCCATTTTGTGACTTATAATAGCTTATTCTATTTTAAGATTTCCTTCGGGAGTAATGAAGAAGAAACGGATACTGAATGTGGAGCTCCCAGGTGAGAGGAAAAGGGGAATACCAGATAGGAGGTCTGTGGATGTGGTGAGGAAGGACATGACCCTACAGTCCCCTTCAAAAGTATTAGCGCAATGAGGCCAATGCCTCTATTTTTGCTGTACACTGAAACATTTTGGATTCGACATCAAAAGATGGATATGAGACCAGAGATCAGCCTTTCAGCTTTCATTTCTAGGTATTGACATCGAGACCTGATGCACAACTTAGAAGATAGTATTATGTGTAACGGAACACCAAATGTTTAGAAGAGCAAACGTTTAGGAACAGGTAGACTTAAAATAGATTAAGGTGAATAATACCGAATATATGGCTACAAATCATTTGCTTGCAATAATTGCATCAAGCCGGGGACCCACCACCAAACTTTTGCATTCTTCTTTTGTGATGCTTTTGCAGGCTTTTACTGCAGCCTCTGTCAGTTGTTGTTAGTTTCGAGGGGGTTTCACTTTCCTCTTTAGCAGGTAAAACACATGCCCAATATTGTGTCAGTCTGGGGATTGACTTGCCAGTATAAAACCTTCCACATCTTTCCTCTGATCAGTTTGGTTTCATATCTCTTTAAAATGGCAGACACAATGTTTCTGTAGACTTCTGAGTTCATTTTGCTGCTGCCATCATGTGTTGCATCATCAATGAAGATAGAAGAGCCCATCCTAGAAGAAGCCATATAAGCCCAAGCCATGAAGCTACCCCCACCATGTTTCACAGATGAGCTTGTGTGTTTGGGATCATGAGTCGATCCTTTCTTTCTCCCCACATTAGCCTTTCCGTCACTTTGGTAAAGATTTATCTTTGTCTCATCAGTCCACAAAACTTTTTTCCCCAGAACATTTGAGCCTTGACTCTGTACTTTTAGGGCAATTCCAATGTGGCCTTCATGTTCTTAGTACAAATAAATGCTTTGCATCTTGTGGTGCAGTCTCTGTATTTTGGTTCCGAAAGTCTTTTCCAAATAGTGGATTGTGACACCTTCACTCTTGCCCTCTGGAGTTTACTGCTGATGTCACAGACAGTTGTTTTGGGGGGTTTTCTTTACAGCTCTCACAATGTTTCTGTCATCAACCGCTGATGTTTTCCTTTCTCTACCGGTTCGATGTCTGTAACTTGGTACACCAGTGGTTTCTTTCTTCTTCTCGATGTTACAAATGGTTGTACTGGCTATGGGCAATGTCTGTGCAATGGCTCTGATTGATTTTCCATCTTCCCTGAGCTTTATAGTTGCTTGCCTTTCTCCTATAGACAGCTCTCTGGTCTTCATGTTGGTTACGCATGCAGTCTGCACGGGCAAAATGCAAAGCTTAAACTGAGAGCAGACGCTCAGCGCTATCTATTGTTAGCATATTCAATGTAATAGAATGTGACAAAAAAAATAACCTGTCAGTCATATGTTCCAATAAATTTGCTCACTTTAAAAATGTGTATCAGATCTAGATGTAAATAACCGGAAATAAAAGCTAAAATGCTGATCTCTTGTCTCATATTCATCTTTTGGTATCCGAGTCGAATATTTTAAGTGTAAAACAAAAATAAAGGAATTGGCCTCTCTGTGCCAATACTTTTGGTGGGGACCTGTAGCTGGTGTGACAGCGGACAATGCAGAGGATAGGAAGAGATGGAGATTGATAATCTGCTGTGGTGATCCCAACGGAAGTAACTGAAGGTAGCAGCAGTAGATTATAAATACATATAAAGAAATGTGCTCTCTACATTTAACCCATCCTATTATACAAGAACAATGAACAGCTGCAGAATACGGGGACCAACTCCATTTTGCTATCCTTTTGCCTCACTCAGAGCCTTCAGGGTAGCATAGCTCAGTAGGTAGAGCAGCTGACTGGCAATCAGAAGGTTGCATGATCAATCCCCGGTCCTGCATATAGCAGGTCAAGGTGTCTTTGAGCTGGACACTGTTCCCTGAGCGCCGTATGTCGGTAGCTCACTGCTCCTATACAATAGGATGAGTTAAAATGCAGAGAAATCCAAATTTCCCCTTGTGGGGACCGTTCATTTATTTTTGATGTTGAGAGGAAACCGAAGCACTTGGAGGAAACCCACATAGACACGGAGAGAATATGCAAATGCCACACAGAAAGGACCTGAGATGGGATTCAAACCCAGAATCATCTTACTGTGAGCCAAGACAGACCGCCCTAATACAACATAGCATAAAAAACCTGTTTTACTAATTATGATCCATTCCCTTGTTGTGGGGATGGACACTGACTTAGATGGGGTTTGGGGAATTGGGGTTGGAAGCTCTACCGTGAGCTACTACTGAGCTACGTGAACCCCTTTAAATCAAGATAGGATAAAAAGAAAAAAAGAACACCCTCTTATCCCCCTCTCAAAAATAAATAGATAAATAAATAAAACACTGCTTGCCACAAGAAGTATGGGATCCTCTCACACAGCTGAGAGATCTGTAGCTGGACCTTTTTGGGGCAATACTCTAGGATACATCAAAACAGCACTTATATACATTGTTATCTATCGTTTGTGTTCCTCTTTTTTTTTTCAATGCTCTGGGCTTCCCTCAAAGAACCATCAAGCAGAAAAATAACAACAAATTATGGTTCAGAATCGGGCAAAGAATGAGGCTGAAACAGGAAGACATCTGTCCCTTCCCTGACCTCCTGCCAGCGTTTCTCTGAAGCCATAGGGATTGGCCGGCAGTAAAACCCCCTTTGTGTCCTTGTTGGTCAAATTAAACCCAACAGGCGAGATCCAGTGTTGTGCATTAGCTAGATAAGAAGGATTTAGTGCATCAACTCTGCATGGATCCACTGTATAGGCTGTCACACTTTGTGTGACACCCACTTCCACTGTGTGGATCGGATTTGGAGAAACCCCATAAGAACAACATGATACATGTGAAGCACATGTATTATTCATGATGCCAATGACTTGCAACAAACTGTCTTCGAGCTAAATATGTTTGTTTTGAATTTGGAACAGATTTAACTTTGTCTAAGGTCCACATTTGAAAGATGCCACCCTTGCTGCAGTAGCATTGCAGTAGAATTGAGCTGTATATAGATGAAACCTCTTGTTCACACTGTCTTTTATCCAGTTGAGAATAGAGATCAAGTTTCACTTTTGATAGCATCACCCATGTTTTTAGACTCGTATAACATTTCCAAATAATTATTTGGTGCCAGCCAAGTGCCTGCCAGAGTTGACAACTTATATCACAGCAAAGGATTGAGCTTCATCTGGCTGTTAAATGGTTGTCACTTCATGTATATTAGATTTAAATTAATGCAGTAAAGCTATACATATAAATAATGTACGTAGAGTGGATCTGAGAATATTACATATGATTTAAAACGGAGAGAAATCCAGATGACACCTTGCGGGACTGATAGGGGAATCATTATTATTATTATCATTATAAAGTGATTTGATAGAGAGGATCTGAATTTTATCTATTGAAGACAAACGGCAACAAGGCACATTGCCGTATTACAGTTTGACTCAATTCTAACCTCCAAGTGCTGAATCTGGCCATGACTAGCATAGCAACAGATTGCTATATTTCCTGCCATGCCCTTGGCTGTGTTTATGTTTTTGGATGAGTGACACGACTCTGACTCATGACTATAGCTGTCATATATGTCACCAAGGCCATTGTTATGATGTCAACACATGCACCCTTTTGCCCCTCTCAACAGAACAATCATCTGCCACATAGCCAAATTATTAGAATGAGAAAGCTGCATCCAACGTGTGTGGGAATGGAAATTAAACAATAAAGAAAATGGGAAAAAAAAGAATGAAAGATGGAGATTTGCCAAAATAGAAACTAGAACAGTATACTTAAAAAAGTGCAGATCTCCACCAGACATATTTCTCCTTCTCCCATGCTTGGACTTGGTGACTAAAATCTCTTTTTTTAACTACCAGGAGATGGGGAGAGATATGTTGCCATTGCCTGTGTATCTCCCCTTTGCTTGGGCTTGGACACAAGTGAAAAACCAGCTGAGGAGTTAGCACTCAACTGCATTGTAAAACAGGGTTTTTCAAGGTTTGGAATCCCCGCAACTATGGGAGGGCCTTGATACTAAAGTCACAACAAATACCGTAAAAAGACTATTAGCTAGTTATATAGCGTCTATAACTACCAGCAGCACTACCAATAATATTCTTGGTTGCTCCTGTTAGGGGTCACCACAGCAGATCATCATCTCCATCTTTTCCTGTCCTCTACATCTTCCTCTGTCACACCAGACACATGCATGTCCTCCCTCACCACATCATAAACCTCCTCTCTGGTCTTCTTCTCTTCTTCTTGCCTGGTAGCTCCATATTAAGCATCCTTCTTCTTATAGAACCAGCATTTCTCCTCCACACATTTACCAAAACCATCTCCCGCTTGCCTCTCAGGCTTTGTCTTCAAACCATCCATATGAACTGTCTCTCTGATATACTCGTTCCTAATCTGGTCCCTCCTCACCACTCCCATGGAAAATCTTAGCATCTTCAATTCTGCCACCTCCGGCTCTACCTCCTGTCTTTTTGTCAGTACTATCTCCAAGTAGCTGGTCTCACAACCACCTTGTAAACCTTTCCTTTCACTCTAGCTAGTAGCCTTCTGTCACAACTCACCCATGAGACTCTTCTATGCCCATTCCACCCTGCCCACACTCTCTTCTTCACCCCTCTTCCTCACTCCCTATTACTATTACTATCTATCCATCCTTATATTACTATCCATCCATCCATCCATCCATCCGTCCGTCCATCCATCCATCCATCCGTCCGTCCGTCCGTCCGTCCGTCCGTCCGTCCGTCCATCCATCCATCCATCCATCCATCCATCCATCCATCCATTCATGAGGTCACCAGTCCATCACAGGACAGAGCAAATAGCGGAACAGTGTCTTACTCAAGGCCACTTTGACACGCTCCTCCACAGGTGTTTAACAGTTGACCACACATATTTCATCTCCTCCACCTTTCTCAGCTCTACTTGCATCTTCACCATTCCACTGCCTCTCTTCTCGTTCACACGTACGTATTCTGTTTCTCTCCTGCTGATTTTCATTCTTCTCTGCAGTGCACACCTCCACCTCCAAGGTCTCGCTACAGACCACATTGTCTAGACTGTGACCAGACTCATGAATTATGCTCATAAGCAATCACAAAAAGGTGAATCAGTTCATCTGAACACATTTTATTAAAAGAAACATGCCATCACTCATGCAGGTGACGTCCCCAGAATAAGCTGACTGCAAGGATCCTCACCCTTATAAACAAAACATATCAACCAAAACCCAAGATGGTGTCATATGCAGATTCCCATTGTCTGGAAGGAAAAGGGAAAAAGGAAAGTTGAAGAAAGGAAAAAAGGAAGTAGCCATTTTTGGGTGTTAGTATGAGTGAATGATGAGCACGATTTTTTTTTTTAAATCTTCAAGGTTTTTCCTCCCATTCCTAAACAATGTTATCTTTTAAAAGTAAATCTGTGTACTCTGTATCGATCTGTTTGTTTTCTTCTACACACACACACACACACACACACACACACACACACACACACACACACACAAATGAAATGGAAGGTACAAGAAAGAGGGAGATGAAAAGTGGACTAGAAAAAAGAGACAGGGAGAGATTATCCTTTTGCTCCCTTGCCTGTCTGCCCTTCACTACACTAGAAAAGTATGCATACATGCGGGTCTGAGCAATTCCCCCAGAAGTGAGACCGTGGGCTACCTAGCCTGGGGTGGGGACACAGGCAATGAAACATGAAACCAGCCAGGCCTTGAACAGCCTGGCTGGAGCACCAAGGCAAGCTAGCTCACTGCCATACATAATGAATGAACTACTGATCTGTAGTCTGGTGAGCCTGAGGAAGAGGAGGAGGGGGGAGTTTAGTGGGGCAGGTAAGAGAGGAGAGACGGATAGAGTGAGTGATGAATTGTTGAAAATGAAAGTGAGAGGAAAGAGAAACAGAGAGAGAGAGAGAGAGAGAGAGAGAGAGAGAGGTGATGGAAATAGGGAAGTGAAGTAAAGGGAGCTGGAGGGAGAGAGGGGTGGATACTGGAAAGAAGGGAGAAGAGGGAGAGCATTAAGAATTCTGAAAATGAATGTTAGTCTCCATCATTGAGATGTAATTTAAGATGACATTTGAAAAGCAATCAACCTTTCACTTGACACTTAAGAAGAACATCATTTGGTCCCCCTCCGCTCCTGCTTATCTTCCCCTGCTGTGACTCATTCACATTCCTCCATGCCTCTTCTCATCATCCATATCCTTTTCCTTTCTCCTCTAATCACTTCCCACTTTTCTTCTCCAACCTTATAGCTATGGTCTCACTGTCTTGGCCCTGTTCCTCTACCCCCCCCCCCATGGGAGGGAGAAGCAAATGGGCTAACCAGGTCAGAATAGCAGGGAGAGATGCTGGGGATGTGTGATGTTTACTGACAGTCCATTGCACCCATCAATCTGCCCATCTGCTGGTATGGTCACCCAGAATGGGGCAGCAGACTTGGGGAAAGAAAAAAAATGACTTTTTTTTAGATGCCTGAAGCAAAATTCATACTGTAACTCCCAACCAAGATCCCAAGTTTGAAATTAATTCAGCTACCTCACAAGGAAGGTGAATCTGTTCAACAGGATCAGAAGTTTATTCAGAAACGTTTCGTCACTCAAACAGGTGACTTCTTCAGTCTGAAGTGACTCCAGCACCCCCACCCCCCCCTCTTATAAATAGTACAGTTGCATGTCACACAACACAAGTCTGGTCTCAAATGGGATGCTTGCAGTCAGCTCAGAGGGAAGATGTCAACTGTTTAAGTGAAAAATAAGTTTCTGAATAAACTTCTGATCCAGTTGAACCGATACACCTTTTCTGTGATTCCCTTACCTGGATTACTGAGCATACATCAAGACACATTAGCTGACTAAGTTTACGAGTCCGTTATCTCTTTCTCTGAAGTCCCAAGAAGTCTCGACAGTGAGAAAAGTGGTCAGTGACAAATTTGCCTATTCACTGAGAGAGTAGAATACGGTTTTATAGATAGAAATGCTGTTACCGGGATGGGTCTATTGATCAGGAAATAAATGAGTGTCCAGTCCGGATATTGTGTCGAATATGTTTGTCATTGGACTTTTTTGAACCCATATCCATGGTCAGAAAACATATTGTTTTGATTTGGTCTTATTGATGGTAAACACAGTGTACATCCACGTTTTGTTTATTCGTTTATTCGTTTATTTGTTTGTTTGTGTTTTGTTTATTTATTTATTTATTCATTTATTCATTTATTTATTTATTTATTTATTTATTTATTTATTTATTTATTTATTTATTTATTTATTTATCTATTCATTTATTTGGGGGGGGTTAGGCAAGGACAGGCTGCACTTTCATTATGTTACTTTAACATGAAATAAATATAAACATCAGAATTGTTTGTTGCCTCTCCTCGCTAGAGTAAATCTGAATGGTGTAGATGAGGATGAATACACGTAGTGTTAGCTACTTAGATAAGCATCAGAACGATGATATTAGAGAGGCAGTGGTGGTCAAGACCAACAGCAGAATCTGGGGCAGGTAGATGATGTAATGGCAGAGCAGAATAAGCTATATTTATGTTATTCCTTCATACAGGGGACACTGCTGGAGATGTCACATGTGTAGCGAATATGTGATAACACACTGACACGCACAGCAGCTCAGTGTTGTGCCACAGCGGCACAGATTCCCCATGATGTGATCAGAATTGGATCATGAGCAGCCTACATATTGCTGCTGTATAATACAAATGTGAGGTTTGATCGTTAGCACAGGTCCTGTGACCAGTAGTTGGCTTTTTAGAAGACATATGAGAGAAATTAGCATTAAAAGAATTAGAAATGTAGGTTTTCAAACAGAACTCATAGTCTTGGCTGCAACCATATCCAGAGTTAAGCTAGGTTGCTAGGAAATGTTTCGTTGATCATTTCTGCAAAGCTTATATTTCATAAAAGAATAGCCCATGCATGTGTTGTTCTAATAGGAAAAGACACTAAAGCCACTTTTTTTGGTCGGTTTATCCAGAATTTTGTTCTCTGGATTTAACCTATCCGATTATATGGGGTCGGTGGGCAGCTGAAGTTCCCAGGGAGCACTCAGGGGTTCAGTGTCTTGCTCAAGGACACTTCAACGTGCTGGGCTCAACAGTGTAGTGCACTTGGCATTCATAAGAGACAGGCAGTCCATTGCAATTTCTGATAGTGAGTGTTTAAAATGGATGTGGATCTGCTACATGGTAGAGATCATGTGTGTGTGTGTGTGTGTGTGTGTGTGTGTGTGTGTGTATCAGCCAGATCAGGATTGATCAAAACACGGCAGAGAGAAGAAAAGATAAAAAGTGGATATCGGGACATTTTCAACAGTCTCAAAACACTGCCGTATAAATAGAAAGAACCCTATAATATCACAAATGAGAGTTGACAGAGTCCTATTAGATAATGAATGAAGGGATAATACAAATCTTCAATAATTGTATCATCAAACAACAGCAATAAAACAATCTGCAGAGGGTGGCAGCAGCAAAACACAGATGGATAGGGATGTGAGGTCTTCGCTAAGGCCTTACAGTGGTAGTCTTGAGAAAATTCTATATTTTTGGTACCCCCCCAAGTTGAAAGGAGATCTGTGCCCCGGTTGGAATCCATACCTCAGTGGGTGAGCGCTGTCTTCATGGCATGAGGGGGACCTATATAATATCAGGCAGGCAGTTGTAATGATCTGAGTGATCAATATAACCTACACAAAAGTTCAGAAGATTATTTTTTTACAACTGTACTCGTGGTAGATAAGTACAGTAGGTTCAGTGGTGGGGACTTGTACTGCGTATGTAGCAGCACCATTATTACTTGGATACGCAAACGAAGGAACAAAGAGGATTATCATTCTCTCTTCCCATCCATGTTGGTCTCTCTATTCTTATCATTATTTTTAGTTTTTATTAACACCTTTCAATGAATATGGTTGAGAAAAGTATTTATTCCTCATTCCATGCTCGTTGTCTGTGTTGCATTGCAGTTTTGGACGGATTATGATCTGATGTAGATAAAAACCTTCTTCAATGGCCAGAGAAGCTACAAAGATACAATAGGAACAAAGAAGCATACTTGAGATTGTTCGTTCAATGTTCAGGTTATATTGTGCTGGTATTAATTATAGGTATTTTTTTGATTCATACTTGTTTGCATTTTGATCACTACATTGATATGGAATTTATGTCAAATGAGAATTGACTCAATCCGCATAATCTCGAGTCATATAAAAATGAGAACAATGTTGAATGAATGAACGAACGAACGAATGAAAGATTTTTTTTATTTTCGAACAAGTATAAAAACACAAATATATCTGTTAAATTAACATATAGACATATATGTATATAAACATACATATACATACACATAGAGGATAGAAAAAACTAACAACAAAAAGAGAAACAGATAAACGAATGATAGTGTAGCCTGTTCGAAAAAGGATTATACACTTTTATATTCCTACCCCTTTTTACCTATTCATCATAAATTACATAGTTTTATTCTATTTTTAATTATACGTGTGATCATTGTATCTCTATATAATCCAATGCA
>OMLC01097325.1:5997-16466 GCA_900302585.1 Regalecus glesne
CCCCCCGCCCCCAACACACACACACACACACACAAACAACATTCCCCTTCCACTTCACAAGGCTGCTATATCAGGAGACTCAGATTGCCAAAAAGAAACGCTCCCAACACAGTTTCAGCTTCCATTGTGGGATCGTCGCGGAGCATATTTCGCCATCAGAGAGAGGACGGCGGCCTCGCTCGTGATCGATTCCGATATTAACACTGTCCCGCACGCACACGCGCAGGCAGCAAAATCAAACTCGGCAACAGAAACTTTCAATCACGGATTGATTTTGAACCGCACAGCCACACACACACGGGGACCAGAGGATTGGCTTGTGTACAATAGCGCGGACAAAAATACACCCAAAAACACTGTTATAAACACACACGTGCGCACACACAAACACACACAAACACACACACACTCCGTGAACCCATCTGTTCTCCATCAGAGCAGGGTTAGCTTTGGGGGGTAAATCTCTATTGATCTTGCTGGGTTTTTTTGTGTTCCTTGCAAGGGGGAGAAAAGAAAAAAAAACCCCACATTCAAATGCCAAAGCTCTGCCATGCTATCCATCTCTGTCAGGTCAATTAGCTGCTACGCTGACAATTACACCAATTCGTTGTGACCATGAAACAGCGGATTGGCCTCACCACACGTATACACAGAGGAGAAGGCATGCACATTTTTCATAATTGTCATACGGGTTGTTTAGCTACAGATGAATGCGTTCGCGGGAGTTTGTGTGGGAAAAGAAATCAATGTGTGGGTGTGCCCGATGCAGAGCTATGACTGCGTTGGAGGCTATGCACATGTAGCATCTGTTAGTGTTCTGAAATGCGAATGTCTGATTTGCCAGGATTCACACACACACACCTACACACACACACAACAGACGGGTTGCTCTGACTAAACGTAACTGAGCTAGTGTGTGCAAACTTCATGTGCGTTAGTCCTACTTCATGTACCCTCAGCAACCGGTCACCTGTGACCCTGCACCAGCTGATTGGTGGAGCGCTATACTGCATTGTCCTTACAACATCCACACCTTTATAATAGTATATTTTAGAACTTTAAAATGCCAAGTTTAGCCACAATCCTAATTTTCATACATAAACCAAAGCAGTTATGGGTTCAGCGTCTTGCTCCAGGACACTTCGACACACTTTCTGAAGGAAACCGGGATTGAATCGAGGATCACTAATCTTCCGACTCCCATATTACCATCCTGCCTCACGAGCTATGCCGCCCCTGTGCCAAGAACAAGAACAGGCAACACAGGTCTTGCGGTGTTACCGCGCTCAATGAGTGAGGACGGCAGGTGCAACTCGCACGCCCGCACCGAGATAGACAACCGGGAAGTCTTTCCCTCGAGTCCCATCGACTCGATCAAATTCAGCCATGCCTTCACACAGGTGAACACACACACACACACACACACACACACACACGCACACACATATGCAAACATTCAAACCTGAAGCCACAAATATGACAACATATTCTCTAATGAGCGTGGTGCTGGGCGAGATAGAAAATATTAACAAGATAAGATAAGATATTCCTTTATGAGTCCCACAGGGGGAAATGACGGTGTTACAGCAGCAAGGTGGAAAGCAGAGTAAGAGAGGCATCACATCTAGAACATAATATGTACGAGACAATTCAACAAGGGGAGAAATATGAACACTACACACAGTAAGATGATTTTGCAGTTACTGAATGTAGTTTACACACCATTATGTATAAAATCAGGATATCTGCTCAAATATTATAACAATTTTCTTGACAACTAATAATAATCATAATCTCCTTTATAGGGAGAATGCAAATTGATGAAGATTTTAAATATAAATATGCCAGATTTAGCCACCTGGCAAATTCTCATCTGTTGTCTCAAGCAGGTTAAGGTTCACCGTCTTGCTCAAGGACACTTCAACGTGCTTTCTGAAGGAACCGGGTGTTGAAGCACCAATCTTCCGACTCATAGATGATTGTCCTAACTCCTGAGCAATGTCACCCCAATACATATAAACACACACAAACCCACAGACACGCAAATTTACTCACACATCAGTACATAGCAGAAACCCCCTAACCAAAACCAGCTCTCAAACAACACCCCCTCAGATTTTTCAGACCTCATTCAGAATCATCATTATCAAGAGCCTCATTGTGTGTCAACGTGTGTCAATATCCAAATGTCATCTGACACAAACTCCCCCGAGGACAGTACACTACGATGCAAAGTTACTGCCTGCCAAAAGACATGCATAGGTTAATACTGCTCCCCTGGCCGAGGCATGAGGAGAAAAGCTGGACATGGTCCCCGGGCGCTGCACGGCAGCTGCCCGCTGCTCCGAGCCACAGTGTGTGTTGGGATAGGTTAAGTGTGGAGGATGAACTTCCCCACATGGATTAATGAAGCACATCTGACTAACCACATCTACGGGGCAGCCTGGCTCAGGAGGTAGGGCGGACGCCTGGTGATCACAGGATTGTCGGTTCGATCCCCAGTTCCTGCAGTAAGCATGTCCTTGACCAGGACACTGAACACATAGCCGCTCCCTAGGCACTGCAGCTGCTCCTACACATGGATGGGTGAAATGCAGAGAGCGATTTCATTGCATGCCTGTACAATGACAAATGAATAAAGCTTCACAGAGCTACCAGCCGTAACAAGCTAGAGGCAAATCGAGCGCTCGCACACATTTGTCCCAAACTCTGCATCTAGCCTCCACTCTGCTGTGTGTATTCTCAAGAGGCACATCAGTCCTTACGCAACGGGATGGAGGCCCGAACAGACACCCGCTGAGACCGACTCCGCCCAATATGTGTGTGACCTTTGTGCGCTGGAGGTTGTTTTTAAGAGCTATGGGGAGGATTCTGGCGGAGCGAGTTAGCTAATGCTCTGGGTATTTCAACATGCCACAACACGCTCGCTCTCCTCCTCACGCGCACACACACACATCTTACATGACAGTTTGGTGTGTGTGTGTGTGTATATGCATGTCATTTGTCTGCCCGTGACAGGTTTATTGTTGAAGGGCAGCAGTGCCTTGTGCTTTCTCTTAAGGAGCCTGTTTTCTCTCCTGAAAGCTTCAATTAATCTTAGAGACAGTGCATATGCACTGTTTCTTATATCTCTCACACACACACACACACAAACAAACACGCCGCTATGCGTCCAGGATAGCTAAACACACACGCGGACGCACAGCTTGTCAATTTAAACGGGCACACGGTCGAACCCGCCGAAAGCGGCGTGTTGAGACGAACCGTACAGGCGCAGGGGAGGCTGGCGGCCAGGCCACGGGGATTACGGGGTCTTGATGTCTGCTGCGTCTGTGTGTTTTCTGTGGAGAATACATACAGCGCTACCACGTTTATCTAAACTGTATAGATGTGTTTATGGTGGACATAAATCTCACTCTCTCCGCTCCGCCGAGTCCCGGGGGGAAATCCCACCCCCATCCCTGGGCCCGGACTGCGGTAAGCACAATCACATGCTCCCGTTTCCATGCAGGACCTTCATCCTCTCTGCCATACGGTCCCTCACCTTATTATATAATAATGCTCACTCATGCCTCACTCCCTCGCCCAGGCACTGAGACACCGGCACTGTGCTCGAGATTTCACTGAGAGAGAAACACTGCTTTCGGTCAGAGCTGGGAAGCACATCGGTATGTATGATGCAATCTGTATGATGCAAGACATGGGGGGGGCTCAGGAGGCAGGATGGTCAGAGGATTGGCGATTTTGATCCCCGTTTCCTTCAGAGGGTGTCCTTGAGCAAGTCACTGAACCCCTGATCGACCCACGTATCTGAAATTGGATCTCAGAGTCATCCTGGAACCCATCTTTAGTCATTGGGAAACACCTTGGATGGGTCGCCATTCCATTGCAATTCTCATTTACTAGATGACCACCCTACCCCCTGAGCTATGATGTCCCATTAGTACTACTGAGGGAAGGCTGTTTCACATCACGGTTGGTCCCCGTGTTGTGGGGGTGGACATGGACTATGATGGTATTGAGGCCAGATGCCCTTCCTGAGACCCTGCAGTGGGTTTGAACCCACAGCTTCTTACTAGTCAGATCCAGATAAATGCACTGCAACACCACAGGCCCCATTTTTACTAATGAGTATTTATCGAAAATATCATCACCCAAATATTTAATGAGGGCCCCATTAGTCATCTCGACTACATAGTCAAGACGTCCATATGGAGGTATTGGCTCACAAACACTGAGTCTGATTCCGTCCATGTCGCCCAGCACTAACCTGATCTTCTTCTTTTTTCTCAGAACAGTGTCAGTTCCGTGTCAGGCATCTGTATTCTGCTCTATTCCGCTTTTCACCGCAGCACATCCACCCATTGACCTGCTTACCCTCCATCATTAATTAACACCTACAGTTGCCCAAAACTTCACACGCTCCATTTTCTAGATCAAAATCACATTAAGGTTTCTTCTGACCTGTCATTTCTGATACACAGAGACAGATAGGAGACAGGCGAGGTGACTCAGGGGGTGGAATGGGCCGACCCGTAATCAGAAGGTCACCGGTTCAATCCCTAGCCCCTTGCATGGCAGCCTCCAAAATCAGTCCGTGGATGAGTGAATATGAGATATGGTGGTCAGCAAACCAGCAAATTGCAGTATAAAAGCTGGCTGCTCAGTCCCAGAGTCAGACCGACTGACGGGGCTGTGTGTGGACGTGTGTTGCTCTACTTGACAGAGAAGCGACGAGGTTGCTCGTTCAGACGTGTCGGCCTCCGTCCTAACAGAGGAGGGACACCGCCCTGAGTGGAGTTTTGGCTTTTCTGAACACACACCCGTGCATAAGGATTACCACCGTTTGGAGAGCTGGAAACATCATCCATCGTCCGGCCCCTTCTACTTCCTTTCAGTTTTGCTCAATTTGAGCACGTCCCACCTTTTCAGCTCTCTAATAGGAGAGGCGAGGAAGAAGAGAGGGAGGACAGATGGCCTCAATCTGGTGAAGGAGATTCCGGCATCGGTCCAACAGAGGACCACTTACAGCCATCTCTCACTAATAATCACTGGGACTTCGTTCTGCTTGGACACAACCCATATGAATGCACAAGAATGTGTGTTTGGTTTGGTTGTTACAACAAATAAGATCAAAATTAGCTGGGTTAAGATATCTCTGCAGCCTCCCAGAGGTACTGTAACTCCAGCTCGCCGCCCTTCCTTTCAAGGGAGGGAAAGAGCAAACAAGCAGGTCAGAGCCTCAAAAGTCTCTTTTAAACTCCAGCTCAGCTTCCACACGCTGTTATCTGTTGACGGACGGACAAGAGAATTTTTTGAGGTGGGCTGCAGTGCCTCGGCGGTAGAGTTGTAGGCATGCCTGCAAGTCAGGCACCGCCGGTTTGATCCGACCGCGGGTCACTGGGAAAAGGCCTCCTGCCGAGCTTGGTATAAACGTCGTTTAAAAAAATAAACTAAAAAATGTCCTTATCAGTCCTTCAACGACAAATTTGGATTTCTCTGCATTTCAACTTATTGTATAGGAGCATTGAGCTGCCGACATAGGGTCCTCGGGTAGCAGTTAGGGGTTCAGTGTCTTGCTCAAGGACACATTGACATGCTATATGCAGGACCGGGGATCGATCCTGCGACCTTCTGATTGGCAGACGACCGCTCTACCCACTGAGCTATGCCGCCCCTTAAGGCACTTTGACCGGCCAATAGACTAGAAAACACTACATAAAAACGAGTCCATTTACATTTATGTGAATGATTTAGAAAAAAATGGGGGGGGGCTCCTGGAAAATGACTGTGTGCTGGCAGAGGGAAACGCCCACACACCCACCTCACCTCTACGGCAGGGGGAATGAAAGGACAGAAATAGCAGAAGCAGAGCATTAGCGAGGGGACCTCTACATATCACACACTGGCTCTTTGAGCTCTCGGTGCCGTGCTGAAATGGTTAACTCCATACATGTTCACCAGCACGTCATAATTACAATGCAATCAGTGACCATATTGTGTTATTACTAGAGGAGCGAGGGAAGCGAATTCCATTCCAGTAGGTCAGAGAGTGTGTGTGTGTGTGTGTGTGTGTGGATTTGATATTGAAGTGCACCATAAAGCTAAATGACCTGTATCATACAGTGGTGTGTTTAGTGGGTGGAGGGTATGAGTGTGCGTAGGGGAGATTAGAAGTCAGGGACCAAGAAGGTCACAGTGTGGGCAGGATAAAATGCATCCCGCTTTAGAGTGTTTAAACTGCCATACTGGGATGGAGCCGTGGTCGGGTCAATTCCACTTCCCGTACCCTTGGACACACATGGCCCTTATTCCACCAAAACACGCACGCACACTTTTCAGCTCGTTTTGGAGCCACGGGAGGGGAAATGGGAGAAATGTGTCTATGAATGTACGGAACTAAAACATTGGCACACACGTATACAGAGAAGTAGCAGTACAGGCAGGTAGATGAAGCGACAGCAAAATGGAACAGGATCCCTTTACAACAACAGTGATTAATGAAAAATGTATCATGTAAATATACCAGATTCAGCCAGCAAGCTAATTTTCACGTCGTCCGAAGCAAACGGGGGTTCATAGTCTCGCTCGAGGACACCTCAACACGCATTGGGAATCAAATATACACACACATATATGTCACAAATATAGCGGTTTCAATCTGATATGTATCCATATTATTTGGCTTCGGCCTTCTTCTTACACGCACAATCACAACTGAGAGTTGTTTAATCTCTAAAGCTTTTCACGTGTATGTCGAGGGTGTGAGATTTACATGTATGTCGAATTAGCGCTCCAGCAGATCATCCAGGTATTACTGATACTGGCAGCATCATCCCAGCTCCACCTCGCCGGATCTTTAAAACGCAGCAAAATACAACAATATGCCCCCCCCACAACTCCATTGATGAGAAATGGGGATAAGACTAAAACAGGCATTATTCACTCACTCAGGCATGCGTGACCCCCGAAAAGAGAGAAACTCGAGAAAGTGTAACCAAAGCTCTATCCGAGGCTCCATTACTGCCAAGTGATGTAAGGCGCTCTGCTAGAGCGCTTGTCAAACTTTCCGCCCCGTTGGGAGATATGGGTGACCTGACTCTCCGGGGCATCGCATACACCTCAGTGGTATTCGGACATTCCCCATGCATGACCGCAAAAACCGTATGCAAACATGAAGCAGGGTCCTTTTTTTGCTTAATGTTATTGCAAGGTTTCCATTACTAATAACAAGAGCAGACACCACGCTCCACCGGTGGAAGTCATGGGGAAATCAAGAACGGCCCAGCAGGGAGGAGGATATAAAACATGATATACAGATAACGGGAGAACACGCGCACATTGTGCACGCACGCACACACACACACATAATGAGTAAGCAGCCCTGTGAGGCCCGGTCCAGGAAACAACCAACCTTTGTCGATATTTGTCCATCGGATCAGACCATGTCAGAATTCATAGTGACAGGCTCGCTCGCTCAAGCACATGCTCATAGGCTGCATCGATTCACACACACAGACAACCACACACAGCGGGAGGTTCCAGCCTGTGCTTTTAACAGCAATGGGGGTACCCATAGAGAAAAAAAGATGTGCAAATCCAGGAGCATCACACTCAGCTGCTTACCAAATGTTCCAAAAGGCAGCTTTTACTGTAAATAGCATTGATTTAACCACAGCCACCCCCCTCCTTTTAGGGACATACACACACACACACACACAGAGTCGAGCCATTTCCCCCAACAGACTGAGTGAGGAGTAGTCCATTCTTCCCTGAGGTCACAACTTCATCACACCTGCCCACATTACACGACACAGACACACACATAAAGACTTTCTGCTTACAGAGCAGCCCTGATGCAACAGTCCATAGGCAATCCAAGAGCAATCTCACTCTGACCTGCGCTGCTGCTGCATCAACACCCACACAGCCCCCGTCCCACAGCAGGCTGTGCTCTGCAGACTACCAGGCAATTTCCTAACACCGCAGAGGAGACCATAAAAGTGGTGCCATATTCTCAAAATCAAGTTTTATAATAGATTCAAAACTCCAAAAACCACTAGCTGGCTCTGAAGCCTGAACACCCCCCCTCTTCAAAAAAAAAGAAAGAGACATCAAGTAACAATCACACGATAACCGCACCAGCCTGACTTTTGAAGCGTTATTTCAAGTTAATGTGGTTTTTAAACGACTTTCGGCTAATCGAGAGTCACATCTGGGTTTCTCTGATAGCACAGCGGCGGCTCGACATCGAGAGCTGGTACTCACCGTGGTGTGGGTTGAGGCTAATGGCTGACGGCAAGAATTTTCCGGAGTGGAGAGACGACGGATGACCCGCGCCTAGGTGGCCGGGTGAGGGGGGGATTCTCCCGGCTGCGGCTGCTGCTCCAAGTCGGTGAGACTCCATGGCAAGCCCCGCCAACAACGGAGGTGGTACGTGGACGGATCGGGGAGGTCCAAAATCTCGGCCATCCATTATCCACAGCGAGAAAAGTTGGGGGAGAAACTGTCCTTTCGGATATTCCGTGGGGAGAAATAAGCCAGAGCTTGGCTATAATAATGTATTTAGTCTCCCAGCAGGCGATTCGGGGTCTTTTTCAGCCATCCTGCTTACCTACGAGATGAAAAAAAACACAAGGAAAACAGCTTGACACACTATTTAAGGCCGAATTTGGCAAACAGTCGAGAGCACATTTAAAGATTTATCCTCTCCAGGCGGACGTTCACCCCATTAATCGAGCAATGACGCAGTTTGGAAAACCACTTTAAGAACTACGTGGAGAAGACTCGCAGGTCGACGAGATCGGGAGGACCAGTGCCTAGCGTGGCCTATATAAATATATAAAACACATTTTTATAAAAAATATCGGCGTAGCTTTAACAATCCTGGCATTTAATAAGATTCCGAGCGTTTCGTCGTGCCTGCATACCGCAGCTAGCAGCCAAGCCGAGACTCCGCCACTCCGGGGCAACACGAACAAGACACCCAGCCGAGGAGGGCGACGCGACCAGCGGACGAGAAGAGTGCCCGGACCCGGGGATCAAAATACTGCCGGGCGGAAACACAAATCTTCAAATTTTAATACCCCCCTTTTCTATGCATCTCGGTTGGGCCAGCGTCGTTACTCGTGTAAGCCAACCCAGCAAAAGACGCATCAAATGTAAATTTCAAACACGTTAAAAATAAATAGGGTCGCAGGAGGATGCGTCGTTAATCAGCGGGGGTGAGGTTTGCCGTGTTTTGTTGCCTACGGTCCCTGATTTGGTCCCATAGAGACTTTCGCAAATGGGCATGGGTGCTGCCCATGGAAAGAAATCATATCCCTCACCCGTAAACACTTTATATAAAAACTAACCTCCTAACGATCCCCGTGTAAACGGTTTATCTGAGCCACACGCTAAGCTCGGAGAGTCCGCTCAGTACCGTATTGGTATATTTACCACGTAAATCAGTTCGTCGTTTAATTTTAACACTTTGTCGATTGGGGGTTTTTTCGACGTTGCAGGAGGCTGATATATTTATAGCGCGTATAATAATAATACAGACGCATACACACCGAATGAAGCTCCGCCGACGACCAAAACAAGCAAAATCTCCGAGGCGACTCATTATAACAGAAAAAAACCCTGACTTTGGACGCGACAAAGATCCACAAATTTTGACCTATATCCGGTTGAAATTAAACGAAGCAGGGGGGAAGTACGAAGACTTGAGTATGAAACAATAAAACAAAAAAACATTTTTTTAGAAAAACCCAGACCTCGACAATGGTCGGGTCTAAAGGTCCACACGGACCTAATTTAGCGACGGGTCGAGATTGTAACGATCCGACGACTAATTTGAGTTTCGAAGCAGAAGTTCCACCTTCGATGGCCGTGTCGCGGATCACAGCAGCCCGCTTCTTGTGATGTAGTCGGGCGGGATCGAAAGAATGGCTCCCTTCACACACGTCGCGATAAACGACCCCGGGGGCTCCACCGCACGGATAAAACCGCACATACTCCCACAAATTAGTTACGAGCACGGGGATCTCTGGTCGAGAAACCATGCGGGGCGCAGAGAGGAGCGAATCAGCCACGTTTCAAACTTTTTTCCACGGTTCCCCCCTGACGAGACAAACAAAACTTTACCCGAGGTGGGAAGAAATCGTCCTGACGCTGCTTTCCTAAAAAACGTGTACGCAACTGTGGTCACATTAACAGTTATAATCTGGTTGTGGGTGTGTTTATTTTTAAGATCCGCGCCCTTTTTTAATCTAATAGTAATAAACCCGTAAAATGTGTTTCGAGCACTTCCTCTCTTAACCAGAGACAATTCAAGCACGGAAAAAGAAAGATGTCGCCGCCGCTTACTTGATAGGGGAAATCGGTGAAGGTTAAAAAATCGCAAGGTTTCTCCAGATCCGAGCGGAGGCTGCAGAGGGAACTGGAGTAGTCCATCACAGGCTCGTCAGAGGTACACTGGCAGG